>CM035836.1:133062067-133278453 GCA_020510985.1 Pholidichthys leucotaenia | reverse complement strand
TGGATAGTAACTAGAGGTCTAGGGAGGGCCCTTCACTCTGTGAGGACATTCCCGCCACCCACCAACAGGGAGCAGTGGGCAGAAGAAAGGCCCAAAGTACGGAGGTCGAGATTTTTTAATGTGTTTTTATATAAATATGTGTTATTTTTGTTGTTAAAGGGGCTAGGAGCACAAGTTAAAAAAATGGAAAAACATGAATATGGGTAAAAATCTTAAGATAATGACACTAAACGTGAATGGTCTGAACTCACCTGTTAAAAGGGAAAGAATAATAAGAAAATTCAAGAAGGAAAAAGCCGAAATTATATTTATGCAAGAGACACATTTGAGCAAGACAGAACATGTGAAACTAAAGAGATTTGGCTATAAGAACTCCTACTACAGTTCATTTAAGGGAGGAACTAAAAGGGGGGTTATGATACTAATTTCAAATAAAATACAATTTGAATATGAACAAGAAATCCAGGATAAAGAAGGCAGGTATGTAATAATAAAGGGAAGAATAGATGGTATGCAGATCACATTAGTGAACATCTATGCCCCACCAGAAAGTGACAAGGGTTTTTTTCAACATCTGTTTGATCTCATAGCAACACACAGTGAAGGAGTCCTAATTTGTGGAGGAGACTTAAATGCTGTCATGGATCATGAAGTTGATACAACAAGTGTTAAGAAGACAAAAAAAACATGTAACAAAGTTCATAAGAACCTCACTGGCAGAAATGGGTATGGTAGACATATGAAGGGACCTACACCCACTCGAAAAAGACTATACACATTATTCAGCAGTCCATAAAGTACACTCTAGAATAGATTACTTCCTTATGAATGAAGGTGACAGACACAGGGTGAGAAATTGTCGGATTGGAGGGGCAGAAATATCAGATCATAATCCTATATACATGGAAATATATTTAAACAATAGAAAACGACAAACAACATGGAAACTTAATGTAGGACTGTTAAATGATGATAAAATGAAAGAAAGAATAAAAGTAAACATAAACGAGTATATCCAAGAGAATGACAATGAAGAAGTGGACCCAACAATACTATGGGATGCACTAAAAGCCGTGTTAAGAGGTAAATTAATTGTTGAAACAGGAAAAGCAAATAAGTCTAAACTGGAAACATATGAAGAAAGATGTGAGAGACTGAGGGAATTAGAACGTAAACATCAAAGCACAAATGACCCAAAAATATATCAAGAAATTAAAGAAGAAAAAATAAAGATAAAAGAAACACAAATAGATGAAATTGAAAGGAAAAATAGATATCTAAAGCAAAAATATTATGAAACGGGACAAAAGCCACAAAACTGCTGGCAAAACAGTTAAGAAAACAACAAACAATGAATAATGTATATAAGATTAAAGACCCCATCACAAATAAAACCACAGTTGACCCAGAAAACATCGAAGAAATATTCCATAATTTCTATCAAGAACTATACTCGCAACCTGAAGAAACAAATACTAAAGATATTAAAAAATTTCTATGCACATTGGACTTGCCATCAATAGGAAATCAACAAAATGAAAAGCTAACAGCAGAAATAACAACACAAGAGATTAGAGATGTGATTAAGTCACTTAAAAACGGTAAATCACCAGGTAGTGATGGATACCCATCTGAGTTTTATAAACTGTTTATAGAAGAACTCATGCCACAGCTCCTAAAGTCATTTAATTGGACGTTGAACAACAACAAAATACCTCCATCATGGAACGAAGCCATTATTACAGTTATTTTAAAGCCAGGGAAAGATAGAGAACAATGCGGAAACTATAGACCAATCTCTTTATTAAATGTGGATTATAAAATATATCCAACAATTATATGTAAACGAATAAAGACATTCTTGACGGAATTGATAGAAGATGATCAAACTGGTTTCATAGAGGGACACCAAACACATGACAATATCAGGAGAACAATACATATAATTAATCAAATACATAAAGAAAAGAAAAGCGCAGTAATAATGAGTTTAGACGCAGAAAAAGCATTTGACAGGGTTAACTGGAGATTCCTATATAGTGTGCTGGAACGCTTTGGATTTAACGAAAAATCAGTACAATGCATAAGGACGCTGTACCTGTGGCAAGAATCAAGATAAACGGTAGCTTAACAGACAAAGTAAATATACAAAGATCAACTAGGCAGGGATGCTGCTTATCGCCCACCTTGTTTGCTCTGTTCATAGAGCCACTGGCTCAAGTGATACGACAAAATAAGAAATTAAAAGGTGTAACAATAAAGGGAGCGGAACACAAGATTGGGCTATTTGCAGACGATATTATAGTTTACCTTGAACAACCAGATGAATCAATAATGGAAATGATGAACTTGATAGAAAATTTTGGAAAATTATCAGGATACAAGATAAACATAACAAAAACACAAATACTGACATTCCACTATAACCCTCTAAACCAGATAACTGATAAGATCAAACTAAACTGGAAACAAAAAGAAATAAAATACCTTGGAGTGAACATACCTAAAGATCTAAGCAAAATCTATAAAGCAAACTATGATAGGTTGGAACAAGAAATAAAAAAAAAGATATTGATAGATGGTCAATCTTAAATATGGATCTGAATTCAAAAATTGAGACAGTCAAAATCAGCATACAACCTAGATTACTTTACCTCTTCCAGGCTCTACCAACAGAGATTCCAGATGCCCAGTTCTCAAAGTGGGACAGGATGATATCGAGATTTGTTTGGGGAGGTAAAAAGCCAAGAGTGAAATATAAAACTCTCCAGTTACCAAAAGAGAAAGGAGGCATGGGCCTACCGAGTCTAAAGGAAAATTACTACTCAGCACAAATAAGATATATCATATGTTGGTGCGACGAAGGATATGAGGCAAAATGGAAAGAAATGGAAAAGGAAATTGAGGGACTCCCAGTACAAAGCATAATAGGAGATAAGGATGCATATAAGCAAATCAAACAAATAGACCCAATCACTAAATTTACTTTGGAACTGTGGTATAAAATAGTACAAAAGTATAATATAAAGGAAGACATAAAACTATTGAAATGGGTAGCATTTGACAGTCAGTTTGAACCGGCAAAACAAGATAGGGGATACAAAAAGCTGGTGAACAAGGGAATCACAGCATGGGGCAATATCGGAAAAAAAGATCTCGGGAGCTTTGTAAACATCAGGAGAAAATTTAAACTAGAAAGATCGGAATTCTTCAGATATCTGCAGATGAGAGACTATTACATGAAGAAGATTAGGCATAACCTCCAAACAGATGTGAGCGAGATTATACAATTCATTTTAAGCTCATATACAGGAAATAAAATAAGAATTATTTCAAAGCTATATCAGAAACTTATGGCAAACAATCATTCAAGTAACTATATAAAGGAGAAATGGGAGAAAGAGCTAAATTTAAACATAACAGAAGAAAGCTGGCAGGAAATATGGAAAACACAACATACATCAACAAATTCAAGGACATGGAGGGAATTTGGATGGAAAAACCTGATTCGCTTTTTCATTACACCACAGATTCAAGGAAAATATACAAATACCCAATCTTTATGCTGGAGGGGATGTGGGGCTCAAAATGCAGACCACTCACATATGTTTTGGAAATGCAGCAAAATCTCATCATTCTGGAAATCTATACATGTGACAATACAGAGGATATTAGGATATAATATACCAATGAACTGTAACCTGATGTACTTATGTGATCTTAAAAGAGACAATGTAATACAGGCTGAGGACAGATACCTAGTTAAAATCTTGTTGATTGCATGTAAAAAAACAATCACAAAAAATGGCGATCAGAAGTTCTTCCTGACCAAGAGCAATGGACTGACATTGTTGAGGACATACGTATGATAGAAAAACTAACATATCGACAAAGAATGCAAGAAGGACTATGGGAAAAAAAATGGCGGAAATGGACACACTACAAAGTGCAACAACGAGACAGAAATTGAAAGAATAACCAAAGACGCTGGAAAAACCAGAAGAATTAAGAGATGGAAACTAAAAACTTGATGCTCCAACATTTGTCCCCCCCCCCTTTTTTTTCTTTCTTACTCTAGCCCCTTTGTTTTTAAATGTAGACTGTGATCTGAATGCAATATATATGATGAAAAATGAATAAAAATCTAAGTTACAAAAAAAAAGTAATATCTTACCCAAAATACTTTATTTATTTCAATACATTCCTTTACCACCACCTTCAGATCTATTCTCAAGAATTAAAAAAAAGTTAGTGGAATTTATATGGAACAATAGGAAGGCTAGATTACGTCTGTCCTTACTATATTTACCATTTGTTCGTGGAGGTCTGAAATGTCCAAACTTTATGTTGTATTACTGGTCAGCACAACTAAGGTCTATGACATATTATTTTTCATCAAATGATCTCCCTCACTGGACTGAAATGGAATCATACAATTTACCTTTACCTCTTCCCTTATTCATATACTCAGACTCGGCTAAAAAATTACAGAAACAAGTTAAAAATCCAACTGTAAGCGTGGAGCGAGTGACGCAGGTGGAGCTTCGTGTTTCTAGTGCGGAGGATGACGTCGGCGGACTTCAATTAAAGGTGCGCACTTTGGAAAAAAAAAAATAAATGTCTGGAAGATAATGTCCTGGACTTGGAGTCCCGGTCGAGACGGAACAACCTGAGGCTGGTGGGTCTACCGGAGGGAGCCGAAGGTCGTGATTCATGCTCCTTTTTGGAGGGGTGGATCCCGGAGGCGCTGAACAACGCGGCGCTAAATTCATCAGTCGTCTTGGAAAGCGCCCACCGAATTGGCCCACCGAGAGATAACAAGGCAGCACCGAGGACGCTAATTATGAAGTTCCTCAGCTACAGAGACAGGATGACGATCTCCAACGCGGTGCGGGCCAAAGGAGAAATTAAATACCAAGATCAACAGGTGCGGTTCTACCCAGATTTGGCCTCAGGAATCCAACAATTAAGGAAGCAGTTTGACCCCATCCGTAAAGAACTGCGCAACCTTGGGATTCGTCATGGAGTGATTTACCCTGCAAGACTTCTGGTCACATATGAGGGCAGAACACACATCTTCAAGACCCCTGAGGAGGCGCAGGAGCTCATCAAGAAGATCCAGGAAGAGACTGGTGGGAGCTAAGCATGAACAGAATATAGGGTAGAATATTTAAGCATTTACATAGGCATTTAACTGATTTGAAGCATATAGCAAGTTTACAAAATATAGATTGTATTACATATTAAAAAAAACCCCAAAAAACTAAGATGTACAAAATTGCTATAAAATTTTGGAGTTAAATTGGAAAATTACAGAAGAGAGTTAATGTTACGTTATTAAAAGCAGTAGAGTTAGGGTGATTGGGAGGATGAAGAGAGAGTGGCTTTGGCTGATCCTCGTGGGTGCGGAGCGGTCGATGGCTATAGGGGGAGATGGAATTTTTTTTTTGATTTTGGGGGGTTTACCACGAAGGTGGGAAGGGGGAATTTGTTTGTGTGTAGTTTGTAGGATGAATGTTCAACCACTCATGTTTTTGCTTCTCTGTATGAGTATGTTTATACTGCGAGGTAATCCTAAACCCCCTATTGATCATAGACCAAAGCGTTAATCTTAATTTAACTTCATGGAATTGCAGAGGTCTACAAAATTTAAAAAAAACTTAAACAAGTTATGAATAAAATAAAAGACATAGGTTCAAAAATTGTGTTTTTACAAGAAACCCATCTAATAGAGGAGGATGTAAAAAGAATTAGGAGAAGATGGCAAGGAAGTGTGTTCACCTCATCATTTTCATCCCGAGCCAGGGGAGTTATGACTCTCATATATAAATCAGTCCCATTTCAAGTGAAAAATGTAATTGGAGACAAATTTGGAAGATATCTAATTATTGAAGGATCTTTGCTATTAGAAAACATAAATCTGGTGAACTTATATGGTCCCAACATAGATGATCAAAAGTTCTTTGCTAATTTATTTCTTATCATCACTTACAGGGCAACATATAATAGCAGGGGATTTTAATTGTACATTGAATCCCAGTATAGACAGATCAACAGGACTGGACTGTACACACAATGGATGCAGGATGATCATTAAGCATTCTATGAAAGAATTGAGATTGCTGGATATATGGAGAGAAATGAAACCACAAGTTAAAGCCTACTCTTGTTATTCTAATACCTACAAGTCATTCTCACGTATTGACTATTTTTTGATCTCCACAGAATTAAGGTCCAAGATTCAAAACTGCTTTTATGATAATATTGTGATCTCTGATCATGCACCCTGTTGTCTCATATATGTAGATAAGAAATTGACAAAGGAGCCAGGTAGGTGGCAATTTCAGCATAAATGGCTTCAGGATGAGGAATTTGTTAAGTACATAGAAAAACAGATAGATGAGTTCTTCGATATTAATACTACACAAACATCAGCATGTATAAAGTGGGAGGCTTTCAAAGCTTTTATTAGGGGACAGATTATTAGTTATACAGGTTCAAAATCTAAGAAGACTCGAGAGGAGAGAGTCCAATTGGAACACAAATTAAAAATTCTTCAAGAAAAAGTGTATGCAGGAAGTGACCCAAAGTTAAAGAACAAATTAATAATTCTGAAAGCTGAATATGACAAAAAATCAGCGAATAGAGCTGCCTCGAGTCTTCTAAGATTGAAGCAATCTTTTTATGAACAAGGTGAAAAATCAGGAAAATTATTGGCATGGCAGATTAAACAATTAGAATCTAAAACACCAATTACCAGTATTATAAGTAACGGACAGATAGTTGTAGATCCTTTAGAAATTAATAGAGCCTTTAGAGATTACTATGAAAAATTATATGATACAAAAAATGAAACTGACTTAACAAAACTAAATGGGTTTTTGGACAGACTATCTATACCGTGTATTCCAAATGAAAACAGGGAGATACTGGAGTCTAAAATTAGTCAAGAAGAAGTTGGGCTAGCCATTGATAATATGAAATCAGGAAAAAGTGCAGGACCAGATGGTCTTCCAGTTGACCTCTATAAAAAATTTAAGAATAAATTAATAAAACCTTTTTTGGAAATGGTTTTAGAAGCATTTCAAAATAGTAATTTACCATCATACATGAATAATGCTTTAATTATACTGTTGCCAAAACCAGGTAAACCCTCTAATAAATGTGAAAATATGAGACCAATAAGCCTATTAAATGCTGACCTTAAGATAATCTGTAAAATTTTAGCCAGACGAATACAAGAAATATTACCAAATATTATTAACCGAGATCAGAATGGCTTTATAAAGGGAAGACAAGGCTTCCATAATGTAAGAAGATTATTCAATATTATTTACTCTAATAAAGAAGCACCGGATACAGCTCTCCTATCATTGGACGCCGAAAAGGCCTTTGATAGGGTCAAATGGCCCTTTCTTTCTGAAATCTTACAAAGGTTTGGATTTAGAAATAATTTCATAAAATGGGTTCAGATAATATATAATAATGCTACAGCAGAAATCCTAACAAACAGCAATATCTCAAAATCAATAAAAATCAATAGAGGATGTCAACAGGGCTGTCCACTTTCACCTTTGCTGTTTACTATGGCAATTGAACCTTTAGCGATGGCAGTACGTTTACATCCGCAAATATATGGAATTAAGGTTGGACCAACAGAACATAAAATCTCCCTGTATGCCGATGACATAATTTTGTTTATGTCGAATCTTAAAAAATCAATTCCGACCTTGTTGAATTTAATAAAGAATTTTGGGGAAATATCAGGATATAAAATAAATAAAACTAAATCTTCAATATTAATGCTAAATGAGTCCCAGAGAAAGCACCCAGCTTCTGAGGTAAATCAATTCAATGTTGTAAATCAGTTTAAATATTTAGGAATTCAAATTGTGCCCAAGCTGGAATCAGTCGCCAGTGCCAACTACGAAGCCTTAATGACAGACATTAATGAGTTACTTCAGAGATGGATGTCACTACCAATGTCGATGATTGGGAGAATTAATATACTTAAAAGTAATATCTTACCTAAAATACTTTATTTATTTCAATACATTCCCTTACCACCACCTTTAGATTAATTCTCAAGAATTAAAAAAAAGTTAGTGGAATTTATATGGAACAACAGGAGGGCTAGATTACGTCTGTCTTTATTATATTTACCATTTGATCGTGGAGGTCTGAAATGTCCAAATTTTATGTTGTATTATTGGTCGGCACAACTGAGGTCTATGACATATTATTTTTCATCAAATGATCTCCCTCACTGGACTGAAATGGAATCATACAATTTACCTTTACCTCTTCCCATATTCATATACTCAGATTCGGCAAAAAAATTACAAAAAACAAGTTAAAAATCCATTTGTAAAGCATATGATCAAAATATGGTGTGAAGCTAAAAACTATTTAAAAGAACCACAGTTATTGTCACAATTTAGTCCAATATGGGGTAATCAATATTTTAAACCAGGGAGAGCGGACGCTGTATTTAAAGTATGGAATTTAAAAGGGATACAAAAGATTCAGGATTTATATTTGCCATGTGCAGAAAACATAATGTCTTTTGAAGAGTTGAGGATCAAATTTAATCTCAATAGAACACATTTTTTTAAATATCTTCAACTTAGAAACTTTATTCGATCAAATCAAAATAAAGCTCTCACTCGACCTATTTATTCATCCTTGGAAAAAATGTTGATGAAAGATAGTAAAAGAAAGGGTATTATTTCAGAGTTTTATAACTCATTGACACTATTTTCAAGTGAAAATTCACTGAAAAGATTAAACTACTGGAAAGAAGATCTGCAAACTGAAATTTCAGAGGAACAATGGGAATTGGCTTGTACAGAAGCTCAAACCAAATCAATAAATGTACGCCTTAAATTGATACATTTCAAATGGTTAATGCGGATGTATGTTACACCGGAGGAGTTAAATAGATATAACAAAAATATACCAGATACATGCACAAAGTGCATGGAAAGTAAAGGAACTCTATTTCATTGTGTATGGGAATGTAGATTAATAAGAATGTTTTGGGAAGAGGTGAGGGTAACAATTGAAAAAATAATTTCAAAACAAATCATATTGAATCCTAAACTGTTTTTGTTGGGTCTGTACCCAGAAAAGCATAATTTTAATAAAAGTGAAAGAACATTCATAGACCTCAGTTTGCTTAATGCCAAAAAATGTATTGCACTATTATGGAAAAAGACTCATAGACCAGATGTGACTCAGTGGTTAAGACAGATGTTAACAAACCTTCCATTAGAAAGAATAACATATATACTGAAATCAAAGGAAATTGTGTTTGAGAATATATGGAGACCTTTTATTGATTATGTAAAAAATTTAAACATAACTCTTGAAGAAGAAGGTGAATGATGTGTGTGGACCTTGTAAATTCCAAACTGGTGAACATAATATGTATACTTATGTGTTGGATTGTCTAGACTAAACAGAGGAGCATTGTTGAAGATCTGATTTTGTTGGTGGTTGTTGGTGTTTTTTAGTGCATCTTTTTTTTTGTAGTACTTTAGTGTTAGTGTTTGATTGTTTGTATCATGTTTGTTTAAAAAAAAAGGTTCAATAAAGATATTGTGGAAAAAAAAAAGAATTAAAAAAAAGTTAGTGGAGTTTATATGGAACAATAGGAAGGCTAGATTACGTCTGTCCTTACTATATTTACCATTTGATCGTGGAGGTCTGAAATGTCCAAACTTTATGTTGTATTACTGGTCAGCACAACTGAGGTCTATGACATATTATTTTTCATCAAATGATCTCCCTCACTGGACTGAAATGGAATCATACAATTTACTTTTACCTCTTCCCATATTCATATACTCAGACTCGGCAAAAAAATTACAGAAATAAGTTAAAAATCCATTTGTAAAACATATGATCAAAATATGGTGTGAAACTAAAAAATATTTAAAAGAACCACACTTACTGTCACAATTTAGTCCAATATGGGGTAATCAATATTTTAAACCAGGGAGAGCGGATGCTGTATTTAAAGTATGGAATTTAAAAGGGATCCAAAAAATTCAAGATTTATATTTGTAATGTTCAGATAACATAATGTCTTTTGAAGAGCTGAGGATCAAATTTAATCTTAATAGAACACATTTTTTTAAATATCTTCTGATTAGGAACTTTATTAGATCAAATCAAAACAATGCTCTCACTTGACCTATTTATTCATCCTTGGAAAAAATCTTGACAAAAGATAGTAAGAGAAAGGGTATTATTTCAGAGTTTTATAACTCATTGACATTATCTTCAAGTGAAAACTCACAGAAAAGACTGAATTATTGGAAAGAAGACCTGCAAACTGAAATCTCAGAGGAACAATGGGAATTGGCTTGTACAGAAGCTCAAACCAAATCAATAAATGTACGTCTAAAATTGATACATTTTAAATGGTTAATGCGGATGTATGTTACACCGGTGGAATTAAATAGATATAACAAAAACATACCAGATACATGCACAAAATGTATGGAAAGTAAAGGAACCTTATTTCATTGTTTATGGGAATGTAGGAAAATTAGAATGTTTTGGGAAGAGGTGAGGAGAACAATTGAAAAAATAATTTCAAAACAAATCATATTGAATCCTAAATTGTTTTTGTTGGGTCTGCATCCAGAAAAGCACAACTTTAATAAAAGTGAAAGAGCATTCATAGACCTCAGTTTGCTTAACACCAAAAAATGTATTGCACTATTGTGGAAAAAGACTCATAGACCAGATGTGACTCAGTGGTTAATACAGATGTTAACAAACCTTCCACTAGAAAGAATAACATACATACTGAAATCAAAGGAAACTGTGTTTGAGAATATATGGAGACCTTTTATTGATTATGTAAAGAATTTAAACATAACTTTTGAAGAAGAAGGTCAATGATGTGTGTGGACCTTATAAATTCCAAACTGGTGAATGTATAATATGTATACTTATGTAATGGATTGCCTATACTAAACAGAGGAGCATTGTTGAAGACCTGTTCCTGTTAGTGGTTGTTGGTGTGTTTTAGTACATTTTTTTTTATTACTTTAGTGTTAGTGTTTGATTGTTTGTGTTATGTTTGTAAAAAAGGTTCAATAAAAATATTGTGGAAAAAAAAAATCCAACTGTAAAGCACATGATCAAAATATGGTGTGAAACCAAAAAATATTTAAAAGAATCACACTCACTGTCACAATTTAGCCCAATATGGGGTAATCAATATTTTACACCAGGGAGAGCGGATGCTGTATTTAAAGTATGGAATTTAAAAGGGATTCAAAAGATTCAAGACTTATATTTGTCACGCTCAGATAACATAATGTCTTTTGAAGAACTGAGGATTAAATTCAATCTTAATAGAACACATTTTTTTAAATATCTTCAGCTTAGAAACTTTATTCGATCAAATCAAAATAATGCTCTCACCCGACCTACTTATTCATCCTTGGAAAAAATTTTGACCAAAGATAGTAAGAGAAAGGGTATTATTTCAGAGTTTTATAACTCATTGACACTATTCTCAAGTGAAAACTCACAGAAAAGACTGAATTATTGGAAAGAAGATCTGCAAATTGAAGTTTCAGAGGAACAATGGGAAATGGCTTGTGCAGAAGCTCAAACCAAATCAATAAATGTACATCTTAAACTGATACATTTTAAATGGTTAATGCGGATGTATGTTACACCAGTGGAGTTAAATAGATATAACAAAAACATACCATATACATGCACAAAATGTATGGAAAGTAAAGGAACCCTATTCCACTGTTTATGGGAATGTAGAAAAATCAGAATGTTTTGGGAAGAGGTGAGGGTAACAATTGAAAAAATAATTTCAAAACAATTCACATTGAACCCTAAACTGTTTCTGTTGGGTCTGTATCCAGTAAAACATAACTTTAATAAGAGTGAAAGCGCATTCATAGACCTTGGTTTGCTTAATGCTAAAAAATGTATTGCACTACTGTGGAAAAAGACTCATAGACCAGATGTGACTCAGTGGTTAAGACAGATGTTAACAAACCTTCCACTAGAAAGAATAACATATATACTGAAATCAAAGGAAAATGTTTTTGAGAATATATGGAGACCTTTCATTGATTATGTAAAGAACTTAAACATAACTTCTGAAGAAGAAGGTGAATGATATGTGTGGACCTTGCAAATTCCAAATTGGTGAATGTATATTATGTATACTTATGTAATAGATTACCTACACTAAACAGAGGAGCATTGTTGCTGACTTGCTTTTGTTAATGGTTGTTGTTGTTTTTGGTACATTTTTTTAGTGTTTTTTTTAATTTTTAAATTACTTTAGTATTAGTGTTTGACTGTTTGTGTCATGTTTGTAAAAAAAGGTTCAATAAAAAATATTGTGGGAAAAAAAAATAGTGCAAAGGGAATGTTAACATTGACCTGTTGACCCCAAACCCATAGTCAAACGTCAGGGTGAAAAACATCCAAGATTTGTTTTAGACAAGGATGATGTCGATTTGAAAAGGTTACATCATTACTTTGTGTCATTATCACATTACAAGTTTTACGGAAATCCAAATCCAAACTCATCCAAGATTTTTCATAGCTACACCCATGGTATCAAATTCAAAAGCCCACATCATTTCTTTCTCGAGTGAATACATTTGCAAGATCAAAGTCAGAGGTCACCTAAATTTGAACTCATCCAAGATTTTTCATAGATACATCAATGGTATATATTTGAAAAACCCACATCATTTCTTTCTGTAGTTATCGCGTTCATAAAGTAGGTGTTGATGCCGCTGCCATCGCCACCACCGCCGCTGCCGAGCCCCCCTCCGGGGTGACGACAACACCCCTTCAGCCTTTAGAGGCACTGAGGGGTAAAAATGCAAAACTTTTGCCTTTTACCATGTTGTTGCTGTTTGTTTTATGTTTTGGAGGTTGGCGTCACAATCATTCAGCTGCATTTTTCTCCTCGGTGTTGAAGTGGATGGCTGCTGTGGCTCATAGCTTCATTCTACTCCATAGTTTTTTATTAATAGTATTGTGCTATGTTAAAGGACTGGTTCAGTGCTTCTGAATTGGGGTTATATGAAATACTTCTGTACACAGCACAAACAGATTTGAGATAGCACTCTCTTGATTTGTGGTGAAGTTTTAGTATTTTTTGGAAGTAAAAAATGGCCTAAACATGAGCCATTACACTCCCCTACAGCTCTGACTCTCTGGTCAGCATGACTACTCAGACATTTTTCACATAACTCCACTTCAAAAGAACTGAATCATCCCTGTAATTTTAACATCTGCTGGCAATGGTGAAGATTTTGCAAGACAAATTAGACTATTTGTGAAAACACACCTAAACCAAGGAACCTCGAAAAAAGAAAAAAAAAATGCAGGAAATGAGTAGAAATGGCAACTACAGCAGGGAAAATAAGTACTGAACATGTCAACATTTTTCTTATTAAACATATTTCTGATGGAGCCATTGTCCTGAGATTTTCACCAGATATCAGTAACCCAAGTAATCCATACATGCAAAGAAATCAAAGCAACTGTGTTCACAAAACAGGTTATATTTAATAAAGTGGAATGACACAGGGAATAAGTATTGAACACACTTGGTAAAATTCATTTAACATTTAGTAGAAAAGCCTTAGTCAGTAATAACAGCTTCCCAGCTTCCTCCTGTATGGAGAAACTAGGTGCAGGCATTGTTCAGGAGTGATTTTAGCCTATTCTTCCACACAAACCGTCTTCAAATCTTTAAGGCTCCGTAGGTGTCTTCTATGAACTCTGATCTCCAGTTCGTTCCATAGATTTTCAATTGGATTCTGGTCAGGTGACTGACTGGGCCATTCTTGCAGCTTTATTTTCCTTCTCTGGAACCAGTTGAGCGTTTCCTTGGCTGTGTGTTTGGGATCGTTGTCTTGCTGAAATGCCCACCCTCATTTCATCTTCAGCATCTTGGCAGATGGGAATAGGTTGTTATCAAAGATGTCTCTGTACATTCGTCTGTTCATATTTAATTCAATTATATGAAGTCTGCCTGTACCATGTGCTGAAAAACACTCCCACACCATGATGGGATGTGCAGTGCCATTTCTCCTTCAACCATGCTGTGCGTTGTGGAATCCAAAAAGTTCAATTTGGTCTCATATGACCAGATGATATTCTCCCAGTATTTTTACAGGCTTGCCCAAATTTTGTGCAGCAAACTTTAAATAAGCTTCAACATGCTTTTTCTTCAGCAATGGAGTCTTGTGAGGTGAGCAGATATAGAGCCCATGCCAGTTGAGTGCATTACTTATTGTTTTCTTTGAAACAGCAGTACCTGCTCACTCCAGGGGCCTCATGTACAAAGGGTACTTATGCACAAAAACATGGCATACGTCCTTTTCCACGGAAAATTTCAGATATATTAAGAATGAAATGACCATGGAAATATGCGCAGCCTCACACCAACTTCATGGCTGGTGTATGTACGTACGTTTCTACTGGCTCGAGTATGCTCATTTTGTCTTCTTTTTAATCTTCTTCTTTAATAAGAAAACAAAAGGCTAATAAGTGTGTTTCTACTGTTATTGGTCCGTTGGCAACACTTAGAGGTGATGTTGTGAGACTGATAATGACGTGAAAATTATTGTACCCACCAGAGACACATGAGGAACAAACATCCAAGTGTGCACAATTAGATGAGTGGATATAAAAGCAAGCGCAAAGAAGTGCAGAAAATGCCTCCAACAACAATGGCATTAGCATTATTAGAGGATATTGCAAATCGTGCAGTGAGAAGAGAAAGAGTATTTAGAGACAGATTTTCTGGCTCAGTATGACTGGCTTGTTAGCTGGTTTAAGTTTCCATGGGCAGTCCTTGTGGAACTGTGCTCACAGCTACGGCCGCTCTTGGAGTGCGACACAGCAAGAAGCCATGCACTGCCCATTCCAGTGCAGGTGCTGACAACACTGGGGTTCCTGGCTGCAGGGGCATGCCAGAGGGAGCTGGCAGACTGATTGGGAATTTCCCAGTCAAACCTGAGCCAAGCTATGCCAGCTGTGTGGGATGGCATTATCCGGCTGTCACTCAAGTACATCATATTACCATGCAATGCAGTTGAACAGGCCAACATCAAAGTGCAATTTGCAGCGAGAGCCGGTTTTCCTAATGATTCTAATGAACAGCATTGTTGGGAACAAACTACAAGCTAGCACTGTGTGGATGGGTGGCTTCTTGGTGAGTAAATTCATGTAATTGTCCTAAATAGCCCACCTCATGCGCATCACGCCTGTGCACCCCAAATATCACCCTGTCTTCAAGGCTTCATTACAAGTCAGCGATTCAAGTAAGTGACTTTCATTTTTTTGTTTATTAAACTACAATTTCACAGCATCCTACCAAGCCCCCAATTGCCTCTGTGTGTACAGTAGTTATGACAATAAACACATGTGTAAAGTTTGAAATGCAACAGTCTCACCCTTTCCCCGGCGCACCTCATTCATTTACAATAGTAGTGTGTGTAATTCATGTAAGTTGTATATAACTATAAAGGATGAAATTTGCATTTTGGACATAAAATATGTACTTGTTGAGTCTAATATGATCTGCTTTCAACTGACAGGTGACCGTGGCTGCCCACTAAATAGGTTCATATTGTCTTCTTTTTCATTCATTACTGTTTTCATTATTGTTGAGCTGATCCACCTGGCTGGTCACAAATCACAGCGATCAGCTGACGCTTCTGAGGATGACTGCGGATGTTAGTCGAAACATGTCAAGGTTAAATTAACATCTCCTCATCCCTGTCTAAATAAAGGCAAACAGTAAACTAATCTTATAGGGCTGTGAGCAGGCTAGTGAATTACCTGTATCGGGGGCTAATGCTGGAGGACAGTGTGCCAAACAAAACGTTTTTACGTGCCTCTACATCATTCAGGAGCGCCTCCAACTCACAGTCCATGAAATTCCATTAAATCCATTAGTTTTGATCGTGGATACAGGAGAATTAAATGTGCAGGGCTTGCATATATCTATTTGTATATCTATTTGCATATTCAAATAGAGGGGTGTCAAGGGACGAGTCCGGTATTTCCTCAGATGCGTTCAATTTCAAGAAGATTGGGATGTACAAAGGAAATGTGCTTGAATTCCTGTGTACACACTGTTTCATACATCTGGATTTTTTTTTTTTTAAATTTGCTTACGGTGTTTTCTTAATTTAAATGTAAGTCATCTTTCAGTAGGAAATCCACGCAAGTCTTTGCACTTGAGGCCCCAGGTCTTTCTGGAGCTCTCCACGAGTGGTCTTTGGCTCTTGGATAACTCTTCTGATAATTATTTTGACTCCTCTGTCAGAAATCTTGCGAGGAGTTCCTGGTTGTGGCCAGTTTATGGTAAAATGATGTTCTTTCTACTTCCAAATGATGGCTCCAACAGTGATCTCTGGGACATTCAGCAGTTTAGAAATGCACCTGTAAGCAATGCCATCATTATGTTTGCAATAATAAGGTTGCGAAGGTCTAGAGAGAGCTCTTTGCTTCTACCCATCACAAGCTCTTTGTGGTGTGACAATCTGATATTCACAGACCTTTTTAAAGGCTAGCAGTCAGGACTTAACCAGCTGAAATTAATTTGCACTGATGGGGGATGAGATGGCTTCCTAAATTCTAATGGATTTCAGCTGGTTTCTCAGCTTTCTATGCCTTTTTGCACTTCTTTTTCTTCATGTGTTCAATACTTATTCCCTGTGTCATTCCACTTTATTAAATATAACTTGTTTTTGATATCTTTGTATGTATGGATTACTTGGGTTGTTACTGATATCTGGTGAAAATCTCAGGTCAATGGCTCCGTCAGAAATATGTTTAATGAGAAAATTGTTGACATGTTTAATACTTAAGTTCCCCGCTTTGTCTTCAGACAAAGAGGCAACGGATTCCTTTACTCACTGGATTACTTTTATTACAATATGTTGTGTGCATAATTAACACAATATCAACTACTGAAGAAATATTTTTTAATTAATTTAGTTATCTTTATTATTTATATTTATTCCTAATCGCTTCTAATAAAAACTATTTAAAACATGAAAACTACAGCAAGACTGAAAGCCAATGATTAAAATCTGCAAACTTAAAAAACATTGTCTAAAATGATCATCAATTCCTGTGTTTCCATCCAATGATATTAATCTGAATTAAGAATATGTGATAAGAAATCCTGGGTTGAAATGCACAATATTCCTAAATGCTCTTTAGAAATGTATGCCTTTAGAAGGGGTGGATTAACCCCTGAATATCTTCAAACTGAACTGAATAAAGGAGACAGAAATGATAGATGTTCCTTAACAATGGCATCATGGCTGTGTGGCGTTGTTACAGCTCCTATACCACAACCATGGCTTCTGAAGAGCAGAGGTGCTCAGCGGCCATCCCTGGTCCCTGCCACCGGACAGTCTAACATAATTTTATAACTTGTTTTTCTATGTCATATTTTACATGTAGTAGATGTTTAAGAATAATTGATGAGTGCTGTATATTATAAACATCCCTTTAAAAAAGAGAGACAGTGCGCTGTGATGATATGTGTGGGTGTGCGATGGTGTGTGTTGTGCACATGTGTATATCTAAAGTGGGAGAGATGAGTGTGGAGGTACTGACAAGAGCAGGATAGCAGGCAAAAAGTATTATAAACGTACCACTCAAAATACTTCTTGAAAACTGGCCAAAGTTCTTTGATCAAACAGTGATACTCTCCGTGCAGTCTGCGGCGACAGAGTATTGGGCTCGTGACTCTTGCCTGATTACGCCCCTTTCACACTCCTGACGGATCCCGAGGCAGAGGAGGTGCGGGGAGCTTCCATCAAAAGATGCCTAGGTAGACATGTAGCTTTATGTATAGTAGCTACACAATTGCTGGCTTGCAGGCTTGGTTGGTGCCTTATTTGGATGCTGAGAGACACCAGTACTAATGGGAATGCAACGCAAGTCATTTAATACTTACTTAAAAATGTGTTTGTGCTTTTTCTGGTTTTGTCTGCTGTTTGTGGTGGTGATACATTTGCCGCTAAGCTCGCACTAGTAGCATTAGCTTGCTAGCTCTTTTTAAAAAAATTTAAGATAAAGTTTCTCAAATCATAAAAGCATATATTGCAATGTACAATATTGAGTAAGAAAAAAATGCTGTTGTTAGAACAAGAAGATGAAACAACAGAATAAGTGAAGGATAATGCAAATTGCTTTTTTTTAAGTGTCATATCTGGAATGGTTTCTAATCATGTCCATGCTTTCTGTTGTTTTTTGAATCATTTGCACCATTATTATCTTCCTTTTATCATTTATATTATTTAAGTTCCCTGTATCCAGTGCCAGCTGTTACTTTTGTATGTTTTCCCTGTGTTTCCCTACCTCAGGATTGGTTGATCATTGTGTTTCTTTTTCATTATCATGTCTCTAATTATGTTCTGTAGTTTTGTTTTCTGCATGTATGTTTATTATCATTATCTAGCTCCCTGGTGTCCACTGTCTGCACAGCCCCGCCTGTCCTGTTTTGCTCACCTGTAGCTGCTTTCCTGTTATCTGTTGGCCCCTGATTAGTCTCACCTGTTTTGTGTTTGGTAATCACCAAGTTTCCTTTATTAGACGTCCTCTTCTGTTGTTTGGTGCCAGAGCATTGTTTAGTTGTTGTACAAGTCGTGTATGGGTTGTACCTCTGGTGCCCGTTATTCCTAAGTTCTCTGTCTGTGTGTATTTGACAACTCAGTCCGTCTTCATCATCTTGTGTTTTGTAATAAATCCTGGTTTTATGTTCTACACCGTACCCACCTTGAGTCATTTACTGTCTGCCAGAGGCAGCCCATGACAGTATGTTCCAGCCCAAAGACTCTGTGGGCACGGATAGCTTCTCTCTGGAGGAGGATGTGAGTTGGGCAGTCCGATCCATGGAGAAGCTAATCTCCGACACCCGGGCTTTTACATCTCCGGAGGCAACTCTCACTTTCCCAGCCAGTGCGGCTGAGAGTTTTGAGGCAAACCTCAGCCTGCGCAGCCACATTGAACTGTTAGGTCTGTTCCTCTCCGCCTTCATCCTGTGAAGGACATTTTTTGGACTGGTGAGAGACTTTTTCCCTGTTTGTGAGCCTGTGCCGACGGTGAAACGTCCCCAGGTTCCCTCATCTTCTTCATGGAAGCCTGTACCAATGATTGAGTGTCCCCTGGCTTCTACAACTTCCGTCCCTTGCAACTCGCCAGTTCCGGCACCACGGAAGCTTGTGCCGATGGTAAAACATCCCCTGGCTTCCACAATTGAGCCTATGCTGACGATTAAGCATCCCCTGGCTCCTATAACCGCCATCTCTCACCAAGCTCCAGTTCCAGCTCCTCGACATTGCTCAGCAGCTCTTCACCAGGAAGTCACCGCAGCCACCTGGAGTGATTCGTCTGGTTCCGCAGCGGCAGTTTCTACAGCAGCAGCAGTGGAACAAGGTACAACGCAAGTACTATTTTCTCATTTGTTAACATCTAATAGTGAGAGGTCTTGCTTTGTTCCCAGTAAAGAGTCTCAGCAGACACTACCACTGCTGTTGAGTCCTCACTTTTTGTTTTTGCTGCCACCCCCATTCGCCTGCCATCATCTGCTTCTCCCCTCTCCTTTCTCCCGAGCTTATCATCTGGTGATCCATTAGCTGCCTCCACGTCATCTTCTGCGCCATCAGCTTCTCCGCTCCAGAGCTCCTCATCTGCTGCTCCATCAGCTTCTCTGCTCCAGAGCTCCTCTGCTGCTGTTCCACTAGCTCTTCTGCTCCTGAGCTCCTCTACTGCTGTCATGTCTCCTGCTGCTCAGCCTTGGATCACCTAACCCGCAGTTGAGCTTCAGACCGCCTCATCCACTGACCCTACAGTGTCTCCTGAGGTCATCACATCACCAGCAGCTTCGCCAGAGACTGTCATTCCAGCAACAGTGGACCAGGAGTTAAGGCAAGTGCTTTTTCTCTTATTTTTAACATCCATTTTTGAAAAGACTTGCCTTGCTGCTGGTGGGGGGACCCCAGTGGAGTTCCCATCTGCCTCTTGGCCCTCTCCACCAGTTTCTGCTGTGCACAAATATTGTGGGGACGCAACACCATCATGTGTTTTTTTCCTCCCCGTCTGAGGTGCCTGCATCAGGGATGGAATTCCTGGGTCCCGAGCGCGCCGCTAGCCAGCCTTCATAGTCATCATCTGGGCTCGCCGTTCGCCAGCCTTCATCATTATTATCTGGGCTCGCTGTTCGCCAGCAGCCTGTTTCTCTAAATGACTGACTTCAACCAGTCCTCCAATTTAAGGGTAACTAGTGTATATGAAGCGCAGCAAATCATTTGGTACCTTTATGTACAGATACATGATTATGACAAGTGGTTTGTTGTGATGCTCAAAATTTTAATTGTACTGCTTTTAGCCTATGCATATCAACCGTAAAAAGTACTACTAGTAATTATAGTTTTCAACTAGTCTATATAAGCCTATGACAACACAGTGACAACCATCTGGGGGTGCCACTAGGACAACAGTATTGGAGAATTTTTGGACTTGAGTATTGGCTTTTGATTTTGATGTGCCATCCCAAGATTTTCAGTGGCCCTCGTGTGGCCTCTCCTATGAAAAACTTCTGGAGGCACCCCTGCTGAAGATAAAGATGGTCAGTAATTTGATGCTATCGTGGCACACAACTTTTCAAAAGTGGTTTTGGACAACAGGTATTCTTTCCAAACCTAAGATTTGATTCATGTTTTTATTTAGGTACTCCATCTTGTGTTTTCCTGTCAATATTTTAATAACTAGAACACTGCATTATATTTCGTATGATGTAGTCACCCTCGAAGATAATTCACTTGAAACAGTTGATGGAAATGGAAACTTTAGGCAAATTATCAGAAATGTGCCTTTAAAAAAAATGCAAATAAGGTGAATGAAAACCCACTAATAGCTACCGCCTACATGTACTAAGTCTGTATGTTTTCTTACCATCAAGTTTTTAGTGAAAGCAAGGGACAGAAACAGCAGCAAGACTGGGAAGGTCACGCCATAGGACACTGCCAACTGGAAGTTCCTGTAAGGAGATAACATTTGTAATTAAAACATTTTATCATTCAACTATTAAAGATTTGTGTGTATGAGTCAACAAGCTTGAACAGCCAATGAGATTCAGAGGCTAATGCACTGTTACTGTTCTTCAAAGAGTTTCTCATATTACAGTATATAACAAAAACCCTGTCTTATATATTTGTGAGTATGAACAAGTGTGAAACTCAAGTGTGTATGAACATGACTGATGTGACACTCACTTTTCAGACACAAGCATCTGGACAGTGAAGATAATGACAAAAATGAAAGCCACGCAGCTCATTGAGTAGTGCAACCCCTTCACCTCTGACAGACGGAACTGAAACACAGTTGATATAGCTTGTGAATAATTTCACACAATTAAGTACAAATATTTTACTACTTTCCTTTTCAGCACATAGGTTGCATATGTGCGTAGAAAAAGGGTAGTAGTAATTAGTGATATTTAGTCAATTAGTCAGTGGAGTGGTGGTCAAGAGGTGAAGCATGTGCCCCCAACCCATATGAAAATGGTACTGGCTGGGACATTCCAATTTTGGTCTGGTAAAGCCATTCTTTTATCCTGGTTTGGATGTATGCTTGGGGTCACTGTCATGCTAAAAAGTGAAATTCCTCTACAGCTTTAGTTTTCTAGCAGACCCCTGAAGGTTTTAGGTCAGACACTGACTAGTATTTGGAACTGTTCATAATTCCACTGACCTTAAGGCCCCAGTTCCTGATGTAGAAAAGCAACCCTAAAACCCGATACTACCTCCACCATGCTTCACTGTGAGTTCTGCAGTGTTTGTTTTTTTTTTTATATCAAAATTGTGATCACATGAACAACACAACCAGTCAGAAATTCCTACAACTCCTTTTGTGTTACTCTAGGTCTCTTGGCCACCTCCTTGACCTGTTTTTATCTTATTTATTCATTAATTATGGCAGGACATTCAGTTGTCCTATATTTTCTCTACTTCTTGATGATTGTCTTCACTGTTTTCCATGGTATATGTAATGCATTTTAAAATCTTTTGGTATCCTTTTCCTAAATGTTACAGTGAGATCCATTTCATGATTTGTAAGCTCTCTGCAAACCATGGCTTTTACTTTTGGACAAAACTGAGTACATTTCAGAAAAATCCTACTAGGACAGCTGAACTTGATTTGGAGTTAACCAGAGTGACTTTGATGGCAGGTGTGTACCCAAAAGACTGAAGTTGTCTGTGTTTTTTCAGCTGTTTTAAGACAATTTTGCACCGCTGAATCTGAAAATGGCATCCGTTTCTTTCTATCAGGTCAGGTTTTTATGTTAAGTTGTAAGCAGTTGTACAGCAGTTGTACAGTTGTACTGTAAATTGAATAGTAGACATTGACAAAGCTAAGTACATGTAAATTGAATGTTACGTCATCAATGTTCAAAATTCAGAGAATTTCAAGAAATAAAAAAGAATTTTGTATCATATAAAGCGAAAATACCTGTACATGTAAACAAAAATGTAAAAACATGTGGCTGTGGGACACATATGTGAGTTGCATAGGCTGCATATGTATATTACTCTTGCTTCACGTCTCAGAATGAACAATAGGTCTGGGTCTCCTGGGGATAACAGGAGGATGCGAAATGTGATCTTTAGAGATGGCCTTGAGGGATTTCCTGACCACCAGTGGTTTTAGGTGGAGGGGAGAAGACCTGGAGGATGATGTATTGTGTCTTGGGATTTAAAGACAATGTGACTCTGTACTTTGATGTCCTGGGTATAAAAAGGACAGATGTGGGAGGATGTGTCTCTTTTTCTGTTTGGAGGATGTTGGAGACAAGTGAATAAATCTGATTTGAGAAATAAACTCAGCCTCATCTTTTCACGCTCTCCACATGGCCATAGTTCAAAAAGATGACATGATTGAGCAAAACCAATGTGATCTTTGGATTCAACACATCAAAATTGTCCTAAATCAGCTAAAAAAAACTTAAACAATAAAATTGGTGTTAATAATTATTAACAAAGTATTAGCTTAAGAGTGTGCACACTTTTGGAACCAGCTTATTACACCCCTTATTGTTTGTTCTTCAATTGAATTGTACAAGTTATACGTCACATTAAACGTGGAAAAATTTGGAAATGATTGATTGTGGTCTAATGGTTTTTTTCCACATTCCTCTTTTTATATCCACTCTATACATCTCTAGACCTAAAGATGGCTTTACCTTTCTCTCTAAGCCAAGGTCATTGAACAGTAGAGTCAAACAGTTGAGTCTCTTTGCTCTCTTCCTGAAATATTAAAAAAGTCAAAATAATAATGTTACAAGAATGAGAGCTTTGAGAAACTTATATCACACTGATAGAAAACACTAAAAAAAATGCATAAAGAAAAACTTACCCTGCAATATCCAGAGTTTCCAGTGACCTCCTTATATCATTATCAACAGACAAACTGGGAAAAAAGACATGAATAAAGATGCATTAATGTTGGTATTGACTATTGCTACTAAATGTATAGCAATTACATTTGCCCCAGGCTTTATAATCAATTGGTTACTTGTTACTTGGTGGTAACAAGTAACAAGTTAGTCAGGTTACTTGTGGAGTCCCACAGGGTTCAGTTTTGGGGCCAATGTTATTCAATATGTATATAAATGATATATGTAAAGTTTCGGAAAAAATGGATTTAATATTGTTTGCCGATGACACTAATTTATTACGCAGTGGAAGCAATTTGGAACAACTTTTGGATACACTCGGAAAGGAATTAGGAAAGCTTAAACTGTGGTTTGATTCAAACAAATTAACGCTCAATTTGAGCAAGACAAAATTTATAGTTTTTAACAACCATCACAACAACTTAGTTTCTAAACTCAGTGTAAATGATGTAGAGATTGAAATGGTATCCAAAACTAAATTTCTTGGAGTAATAATTGATAATAAACTGTGTTGGAAGTCACATATTAATTATATTAAAGGTAAAATATCCAAATCAATTGCAATACTACACAGAGTGAAATATTTGCTGAATCAACCCACACTATATACTTTGTATCATTCATTAATACTCCCATACATGACATATTGTACTGAAGTATGGGGAAATACATATAAAACAAACATATATCCAGTCTTTATGCTTCAGAAGAGAGCTATTAGAATAATAAACAAAGCAGCTTACAGGGAACCAACAAACCCACTTTTTCTTAAATTAAAAGCTCTCAAGTTGAAAGATCTGGTTGACTTTAAAACTGTAGTAATAATGTTTAAAGTGAAGAATCTATCACTGCCCGCAAATATTCAAAAGTTGTTCCAAATAAGGGAGAAACAATATCATTTCAGAGGAACATGTATATTTCAAAAACCTTCAGTGAGAACTACCACCAAGCAACACTGTGTTTCAGTGCAAGGAGTCAGATTATGGAATGATTTTGGACCTGAATTAAAATCATGTACAACGCTTGGACAATTTAAACAAAAACTAAAGGAAGAAATACTCCAAACATATATACAAGATGACATGTAAAATCACATAAGGATTGTCATATCCAGTCTGTGTTGTGTTGTTGCTTAGTTTTTTTGTCACATTTTGTCTTAGCTATGTTCTGAATTGTAATCGCTCCTGTTTTGTTTTTCTTTTGAATTCTTGGATGGAATATGGGTGGGCAATATAAGCTGCGGCTTCAGCCATCACCCATTTCGGATGGGTGATGGCTGATTATACAGTTCACTTATGCTGAACTGTATAATCGGAGGAGTTATTGTCTAATTTGACCTTGTTGGATTTTCTTTCCCCCTTTGTTATATTATTCTGTTTCTTTTTTAATCTCTACTTTTAATCTATCTGAAATAAAGATTCATTCATTCATTCATTCATTCAATCATAATTACCTGGAGGGACTCTTTGTAGGCTGCATTTCCTGAATTAAAAAGCACACAGTTAGAAACACAGACTACAATATCCAATGTCACCACTATAAAAAAGAGAATAGTGACTCCAGGACCAAGCAGGTTTCACAGAAAAAAAAAACACCCAAATACATACAGTGGTTGGCTGCGATGGCTTCCTGAGAGCAGGTAATGGAAAGATTGACTTCTTGGCTCGTTTGGCACCAGGGTTGCTTAAGTTTTCAAAGGGGTGGACGCTGTGCCAGTTCTGAAGGTACTGAGACATCCGTACTGAGGCTCGGTGTCTGTCCTCACCGTCCCCAATATTGAGATGCTGAAATTAGCACAGAAATTAAAATTGCTTTTAGAGCAGCGGTTACAAACGGGAGCTAGATCATGGCAGAGATTTAATTACATATTTTTGATAAAGATCTGAGTTTTTATTAAGAGTTTTTTTGTATTAAAGTGAGCATCAAAGATTCCCAGCAGCACTGTCAACTGCAGAAAATTAGCTTTCAATTGTTTTTAGGAGTAAAAAAAATGTCTCAATTTTAGGATACTTTTTAACCTTTACTTGAGTAAATTTATGAAGAAAAAGCTGTACTTTTACATTTGGTCATACTGGAGTTACTTCTGATTTCACTGATTTAAAAATGGTAAACATGTGCTTCTTTATACTGACGAGAGTAAAGTTGCTGTCAAGGTGTGGGTTGGGCCCATGTCCTCGCCTTGGTTTATAGTTTATATTTTCTTGTTACCGGGACAGGGGCTCAACCCATGTCCATCCATCCATCCATCCATCTTCTTCCGCTTAATCCTTTCCATGTCCTTGCTTTGAATTTAGTTCTATGTTGATTTCTTATTATTTATCACGATTATCATTATGGTCTTAGCCTTGTCCTTATTATCCTTGCCTTGTCGCTTATTCTGGTTATCATTATTATTATCACAGTCATGTCTATGTTGATCCTCCCTGTCCTAGCTTCTGTGTTTTTGGTCTTTTTGTTTAGTAGATGGGCACCACCAGGATTATCATGCCCTAGACACACCATATGATGATGACAACTACACAGATGTCCACACCGGATTGGTCGCAGCCTGGGTTACCAATGACCGTGCCTTCTGTCTCCCATCAGGGCAAAGGCGATAAATGTGCTTCTGATGGACCAAGCAGGCTTATATCATGGAATGGACACGACTGAGCTTTCAAGACGCTATCAGAAAAGCTGAGAACTGTGAAGAGTGGAGAGAGATAGTGGCTAAGTCATCAGTGGTGCCCCCATGGCCTATCAGGCTAAGGAATAGATAGATAGTTATCATTGTCCTGGTCTCAGTCTTAGCCCTTGTCATGGTCATGTCTCCCCTGGTCCTTTGTTCATGTTTCATGTGTATCCTCTGCTTTTGGCTGCCCTTTTGTCTCAGCCCCTCATGTCTCCTGTACCTACAGCCACTTCCCTGCTGTCTCCGTTTGCCCTTGATTGTTCCCATCTGTTCTGTGTCTGCTGATTACCTGTTGTCTTTATATGTTTGTGTCAATCTCTGTCCTGGTATGGCAGCATTGATGTTCCTTGTCTGAGTTCCCGAGTAATCCTGTCCATGAGTTTTGTATGATAAATCGTGACCTTGCCTTGTGTCTTGTCGAGCATTAGTTTTGTTTTCAGCCCACGTGCTGCTATGTGTTTGTGTTTTTGAGTTTGTGCAAATATTACCATCTTGCACCGTCTCCCTGCCTGCATTTGAGTCCTGTGTCCACCAGCCCTTGTTACAGTTGCAAATTTACAACTAACAAGTTATGAAATTTATTCAAATTTATGAATAAAAAGTTGCAAATTTACATGAAAAAGTCATGCATTCTTAAGAAAAAATGTGTACATTCAGGTAAGATAAATCCCAAATTTTAAAGAAAAACTTAACAAATTGGCTAGCATAAAGATATTACTCAAGTAACTTTTTTAATAAGTACATTTTTACTCTTACTCAAAAGTTTTGTGGTGACCACTCTTATTTATGCTTGAGTTTACTTTTATTTGAGTTTTATTGGGGCAACAGTGGTAAGAGAAGTTGTTTATTTAATAATTTTTTGGTTTATAAGTTGGCTACTTTTGTCTACAGGGCTTGGAAAAGACATCAGGATGGACTTTTTGTGTATTTTGTTGTGTTTTTTTTAATATGTGATATAATGACAAACTTGTTAAATGGAAAACAGAACACATAATTCAAGCTTGAGGACACCTACTGACTTAAGCCTTTTGGGAATATTTGGTTTATTCGGGTCGATGACTAGATACGTTTTCCTTCCTTTAAGAAGTGCATCCCGACTCCCTCCGTTGCCGTCCTCCACTTCGTAGGCTCCGTTCAAATGTTGCAGAGTCTCCTCTGTGATGTGGACTCGCCTATTTATAAAAAGTTTTTTTTTTTTTTTACAGATTAATTCAGATTTAAGATAAAAAAGAACAAACAAAACTCATAATGTGCTATTTTTAAGCTTGGCTCCTTGAAAACAACTCATAATTTTTTGTATCCCTGAGCTGTTTCTAAGGTCAACTCACCCAGGAAGGCCTCCAGACTCCATGTGATTGGCTAACGTAACGTCATCTGACCACACATCATACTGCCACTTCTGCAAACCAATTACACCACAGAGCACGTTGCCAGTATGAACGCCCACCCGCATGTTTATCTGTACCTCAGTCGCCTCTCTGAGGTTTCTGCAGGGAGACAAACATGATGATGACTTCAGAACAGGTGTTCTGTAGAATTTTGGCTAATTTATATGACTTCTTGTTTTTCTGGTAACACTTTGATTTTGCGAACACAAACTGACTGTTAACTGTGTGTCTGTTAGCTCTTTATTAGTCGTTAAAAACCCTTATTAACAACTTTTTCTACATGATTATATTCTACAAGGATAAAGCTATTGCTATAACTTTTTTCTCAATAAATATTTAATTGCTGCTTATTGACTGTAAACAAATGAGCCATTTATTATAAGTTATAATATCAATTCAGGACTTGTTGGGTTTAAATTAAGAGGTATTTAATTACTAATAAAATGATGAAACAAAATGAAAAAAAAAAATGAACAAACACACACTTTAGAATGGGAAACATTTTCTGGGTTAGATTTAATTTAGAGTTAGTTAGAGATTGTTAACACTTCAGTTTTGTCATTTGATCTATTCTTGTATTACTCCCACCTAATATGGCTGAGCAAAGTGATTTAATATCTTAATAATGAGGCTTTATATTACTATTGGAGGGTCCGCTTTTATTTTCTGGGTGGTGGTTAAACCTTTGCTTTTCATGATGGCCTCACAAATTTCTTTCCAGCACTTCTTCAACACATAGTCAAAAGTTACAGGTATGTATTCAGGTGATTATGGTAATTAATGAGTGGCCAGTAGCATCGCAACTGTTATTAATTCTTACACAAAGGTTAATTTGATTAACTAAAACATGGGAACAAAATACAATTTAATTTGCTCAGTTTAATGAAATGTGGCCTCAAGACAGTATCTGAATATGAAATGTACCCACAGTGTGTGATGGCATGGATAATGGAAAATAATTTTGAACACTCCTTTGACTTTTATTTCACTGCAGATGGTATGAACCATGTCCCATGTCCTGCCTTGTCCACTTAATTTCATGGGTAATATTCATCCATTCCTGCATTTCATTCCCCCCTTGCAAAAAAAAGTTGGGACAGATAAAATATAGCACTAGTAATAAGGTTTGAAAATTAAATAATCATGTGATTTCAAACAGGTGATTATAATCATGTTTTTTTTAACAGTATCCACAAAAGGTTGAGTCTTTATGTTTGTGTAAAATACTAAACCTACTATTCTACATTTAACTATTTTGTAACTGTTCTACTATTATATAACATGCACAGTAGTTTCAGTGGGAAATTTAAACAAGGATCATAAGTGCTATGAGGAAGTTACAGAGTACTGTATGTCACATGCAAATTACAGTAATTTGCTTTCTCCCGGGAATCAGGTGGGAGGGACTTGAAAGATAATTTTCATCATGATTCTCATTTGAAATCTCTTCAACAAATGCTCATAGATTTACTGCAATTTTTGTGAATGTGCAGAATAGAACAGAAAATAGAGAGAAAACCTTGAAGTGGGGAAAATAACTAAGCCAAACCTGATAGCAGAGCACATGTCCAGACCCATCTTAACACAGTTTTTGGCGTGGGTGGGAATGGGGTCAGGCAGACCAGAGACACAATAGTAGCAGTCTCCCAGGATCTTTATGCGAAGGCACCCATTTACCTACAGATGAAAAGAAACGCAAGGCCAGGGTGAAACACACAGCTCAAAGACAATACAAATCTTTGTAAAGGCACAAAAACATTAGTATTAAAATTACCTTGGCGAGTTTGTCGAATCTGCCAAAAAGCTTGTTGAGCGTAGCAACCAGCTCTTCAGGTGTGCAGGTGCTCGCCAGTTTTGTGAAACCGACAATGTCAGCATATAGGATGCTAAAAAAAGACCGGCGCAGACAGACAAAAATATTAGGTATTTATATAACAGGTTAAAATACAGAGTTCCTAATATACCTCATACATAGGAAAACAGTACATCTGGAAGCATACCTGCAGACTTTGCACGTTATTATTATTTTTATTTATTTGAACAACTGAAGGTACCCTTGTTATCGAGGTCTGATATCTTACATTTTTATTCTCCTCGCTGTCTTTTGATCACATCTTGTGTTGCTGGAGGATTCACAAAACAAGAAATCCATTGTACTGTGTGTTTTTGTCTCTAGTAGTGTTGTAGTTGAGACCAGACTGAAACCAGAGTCTCCCAAGACAAAGATGAGACCAAGACCACTGTGTATGTAGATCTCGACCACAACACATAGTACATACAGTATATCAGTAAAGTCTGAAGTTAAATAATTAACAGTAAAAAGTATATTAAGATAACATGGTCAATTTATTAAATTATCTAATAAAATATCCATTAATATACTCCTCCTCCTCCAGACGAGCAGGCCATAAGTCTGGATCCAGCTAGCGTGAAGAAGACCCTCTGCAGGATCAACCCACGCAAGGCAGCTGGACTAGACAACACACTGGGTCATGTTCTGAAGGACTGTGGAGAGGAGCTCAAGAATGTCCTGGCCGACATCTTAAACATCTCCCTGAGTCAAGCAGTTGTCCCCACGTGTTTCAAAACTGCTACCATAATACCAGTCCCAAAGAAATGGCTACAACGATTACCGGCCCGTAGCACTGACCCCCATTATAATGAAGTGCTTCGAGGGGCTGGTCATGCAGAACAACAAGTCCATCCTCCCTCCCTTAACGCACTCACCCGCACATTAACTACCTCAGCTTCTGGTACAGAAAGACTGGCACACCAACAGTAATACATCTGCTGCTTTATGTCTCTGTACTTTACTGCAACCATTTGCACAAATGCCATATCTGCTGCTGTCTGTTATTGCAATATTGCTTATGTGCAGTCCTATCTGTCACTGTCTGCACCTACACTACCGCATCAAACTTGCAACTACGAGTATTACTGCTCTACTTTTCTGTACATAGGATTGCTGGGTTTCATCGTTTATCTTTATTTGCAGTATGGGATGTCTGGGTCTATCTTTTGTTGCCACTTGCACTATGGGTAGCATTACTGTACATAGACTGCTGTTGTTGTTTTTCCAGCCTTATTCCTTTTTCTTTTTTTATATTGCGCACACCACTGAAGAGAGAGAGAAACCCTATTTCAACTCTCCTGTATGTCCTGTATGTAGAGTAGTATTAACAAATAAAATCTTTCAATCTTTCAATCTTGAATCTTTCATTATATACACAAGCTGAATTGTTAAAGTCATTGCATAATGTTTTTGTAGGGCCATATCTTTGTTTGTTAAACTAGCATAAATTATGCAACGGTAAATTCTGACTGAGCAGTCTGATTGGACAATATTAATTTTAGGAGTTCCTATATTTCCCAATAGCGGCACTCAGACGTCTCACTGGATATACAGCAGGGAAAATAAATATTGAACATGTCAGCATTTTTCTCATTAAACATATTTCTGATGGAGCCATTGACCTGAGATTTTCACCAGATATCAGCAACAACCCAAGTAATCCATACATACAAAGAAATCAAGGCAACTGTGTTCCCAAAACAAATTATATTTAATAAAGTGGAATGACACAAGGAATAAGTATTGAACACATGAAGAAAAAGAAGTGCAAAAAGCTAAAGAAAGCCAAGAAACCAGCTGAAATCCAACAGAATTTAGGAAGCCATCCCATCCCCATCAGTGCAAATTAATTTCAGATGGTTAAGTCCTGACTGCTAGCCTTTAAAAAGGTCTGTGAATATCAGATTGTTACACCACAAAGAACTCATGATGGGTAGAAGCAAAGAGCTCTCTCTAGACCTTCGCAACCGTATTGTTGCAAAACATAATCATGGCATTGGTTACAGGCGCATTTCTAAACTGCTGAATGATCCAGAGATCACTGTTGGAGCCACCTTTGCCAACCGAAGGGCCAATTTGCCAGTCTCCGACTAAAACAGAAGTGGCTGAGGGCCGCAACGGCAATTTGACCTTTAAAATAAATATTAGGCTACTTATAAAGTTTTGTATATACATAGCTCTGAATATTATGTGGCATTAATGAATTCATACTACAACAGTGAAAAAAACTGTCAAGCTTTATATATAGCTTCATTCATGAAATAAAAGGATTACATATATATTATAAATTGTTTTGTGCTGAAAAATAATGTAAATACAATATAATAATAGTATAATAATGTGAATATCTATATTTTTTGTATAGTTTTCAATTATCAACACATTCATAAATTGTTTAAATCTGAAAAATATCATTCATCTCCTACTTTCAACAGTGATCACACAGCTTTAGTTCCTGATATTTTAATAGAGACAAAGGTTTTATTTAGAAGAAGCTACTTTTCATCCATTTTACGTTTCCTCATAATGATCCTTACTCAAATGTATTAACATAAATCTGTATCCTTCACCTGTTCTCCAGACTCTCAATTTGACAACTAGTGGATTGGTTGTCTGATATTCTTTATTTATTTTGGAATAAAACAAACAAAAAAAATCTGAACAACTTTCTAAATAATATCTTTAAAAATCACTTGGTGCAAATTAAGCCAATAGAGGGTATGCATATGATGTCACCAAACAGAGCTCATGGCAGTTAATAAACACTGAGTGGCAAAAATGAGTGGCAGCATTAGGGTGTATGCAGTAAAACACAAAAAATACACACAGTATTCAGTCACAGCAGTACACAGAGTACCTACTTGCATTGTGTAGAGCTAATTTTTTCATTCCATCTTGTATTAATTGGCAAAAAAAATTAACTAAATACATAAAGGTCCTGAATCAGTTCTTCACTCATCATGTGCTCCTTGGTCTTTACCCACACATCACTACAATCAAGTAAATGGTGTGGTATTAACATGTAAAGTAAAACAAGGTACTCCGTGCACTGCTGTGACTAAACATTTTGTGTGATTTTTATGTTTTGCAGCATACAAAACAAAGATGTCACATGTGATGGGTTTACGCCGGGATTTCTCCAGTTTCCTCTCACATGCCAAAAACATGCAAGTTAGGTTAATTGGCATCAAACTGGGGATTCTAAATTGTCCTTAGGTATGAATGTGAGAGTGAATGGTTGTCTGTCTCTCTGTGCTGGCCCTACGATGGACTGGCGATCTGTCCAGGGTGTACCCTGCCTCTTGCCCAAAGATGCTGGGATAGGCTCAAGCCCCCTCCCATCCCCACCCCTCTGCGACCCAAAAAGGATTAAGGGGAAGAAGATGGATGGATGGATGGATGGATGGATGGATGGATGGATGGATGGAGATGTGACTGCCACTCAGTGCTGTGTTACTATGGTAACTGTCCTGTAACTGCCAAGAATTCTGTTCCAGTGCATCCCCTCTATAAGAAATAAGTACAGCAGCATGGGAAAAAAATGTTTAAAAATACTTTCTTATGCTGAGCTAAATGTTGGTTATAATAAAAAATGTGTGGCATTGATAGACAGTCTGCACTTATAATTCACTGTCCAAAACCCCACAAGTAACAAACTAGCAGTCACCCTGCAGAGAAAAAGCTGAACACATCCTTAAAATAAAAGGCTCACCCAGGGGCAGTTTTAGCATCAGAGCTTTAGGGGTGCTGAACATCCAATGAGCTCTACCACACACTCACTTTCCTCTCTCTCACCCCCCCCCCCAACACACACACACATACACACAAATTTTGTTAGAGTTATCATCTTTCATACATCTCCTTCCAGGCTTCTAGTGAGTGAACATGGTACGTGATGATACATACAAAGTGACAGCTTGGATTTAATAGTTTGCTTATACCAAAACAAGAGCTTCTTTCTTTCAAATTCAAACAGCGCACAGTGATTGATTGACAGTGCAACCATTAAAGGCCTTGTCCGGACGAAAATTCAATATCGCTAAATCATATCTTAAATTTTTGTGTGAGACGAGCTAATCTGAACCGCACATGTTTTGGTGTCAACAAATGTCGCATAAGGTGACAATGCGCTCTTGAAGTACGCTGTCCTTGAGAGCTGTCTGACTCAGCCGAGCGATCAGCGGCTAAGATGGCCACTGACTGTGTGACATCATCACAGGGAGAGACACGCACACGCTCGGCGGTCATTGTTTGTTGTTTACGTTTTAAAATCGGCGAATACGGATATTTCTCGGAGTACTTGTGGATTACAAATAGATTATTTATTAAGATTAGGATTTCAGGAATTGAATTAATTATGGTTTGGCGTTGTGTTGTCTACGGGTGCGACGTTATACCAGCGGAGCATGCGGTGAGTGTTTTTGAATTTCCCGTCCTTGGGAAAATCAGAACGGCATGGGTGAAATTCGTTCAGAAAACGCGAAAAAATTGGAATGATGTCGGTAACTCACCCAACATGTGCAGTAGACATTTCGTTGACAGCGATTTCGAGAATAAGATGCAATTTGTGTCACGACTCGCTGCTCATCAGCGGCTTCAGCTGCGCGCACACCTGCGTAGTACAAATACAAAGATGCGAGCACTACATACGATCCCCCAGCTCCTGAGAGACTGCAACCTAACACAAAAAACAGTTTCACACAATGAAACAACAGTGCATGTATTATATATATATAAAAATTATTATCCCATTGATTTTCATCATTTTTGGTCACATATCTCACACCTACAATTTATTTATTTCAGGGACAAAGGGCTGTGAAAAAGTTGTTGATATGATCAACAAAACACGGGTCCTCAGGGATGTGCGAAAGCTGAGTCCAGGGCAGCAAACTTCAAATGTGGAGGCTTTCCACAGTCTGATTATTCATTTTGCACCAAAGAGTGTACACTTCTCATTCCTTGGAAAGTTGACAAGGTGAGGAGATGCAATATGTGACCAAAAATATGAAATGCAATTATAATAACAGTGCCAATTACATAGAGTTTCTGCTGATAGACAGATCACTTATATGTCCAAAAATAAATCATTGTGATAATATTCTTTTTTTATATATATATATATTTTATTCAGTTTTTTGAAAATAAGACAGAACAATAAACAATAAACACTGCCAGTGCACAAGAAAATACACAAAGAAATAAGTGATTGTTACACAAAGCCCATATAACTGCAAAAGTGTAAGCAGTCCATGCTAAGCAAGTTTCATAATACAATCCTTTCATGTTACAGGCTGAGTCTTCTTTTTCTTAATGTGATCCATAAGTGGTCCCCAAATTTTAGTAAACATATCTTGAGTATTAGACAAATGATATCGAATCTCTTCAAGGTACAAGCAGGATGCCAAATCGTTGAGCCAGTTAATATAACTGGGCGGCGTATTGGCCTTCCATTCTTTCAGAATGACCCTCTTCGCAACAATCATGCCAAACCTGATAGCATGCTGAAGTGACTGTGAGCAGAGCAAAGTTTGATCTGAACAACCAAGTATTACTGTTAAGACATCAGGTATTATGACTTTTTTATATACTGTATAACACTGTACAAATTAAAAATCTGAGACCAAAAATTTTTAAGCGAGGGGCAGGAGAAAAATAAATGACATAAAGTACCATCACTTATCTCACACCTGTCACATAGTGGTGAAATGGTCGGAAAAAGTCTATTAAGGCGAGTCTTAGAGTAATGTAATCGATGTATTACTTTAAATTGTATTAGCTGAAGTCTGGCATTTACTGAACATGAATGAATACCAACTAAGGCTCTTTCCCATAGATCATTTGAGATCTCTATACCTGCATCCCTCGTCCATGCCTCCTTGACATGGGTCGAAGACGTTGGCCTAGAGAAAAGATTAATGAATTCTGAAACTAAATGCTTGGAGGTTGGGTGTTTTCTCAAAACCTCATAGAAATCATGTTGTACAGGAAGTTTGACAAAATGGGTTAAAGACTGTTGTACAAAATGTCTAATCTGCAGGTACCTGAAAAAATGATCAGGTGGGAGATTGAACTTCACTTTGTAATTGTGTAAAAGATGCAAAGCCTTTGTTGATATACAGGTCCTTTATTAAAAGAATACCTTTATTTGACCATTGCCTGAACACAGGATCTGATAAAGCTGGTTTGAAGGCAGGGTTTTGGCATATAGGTGCATATATAGAAAGGTCAGGAAGATGCAATATCTTCTTAATTTGTTTCAGAATTCTGAAGGAATTGTGCAGCACAAAGTCATGTCTGAACACATTCAGAGGGACGTCAACCTTGCTAAATAATAAAGCAGATAAAGATGTACCAATGAGGGATTGACAGTTATGAGATTCAAGTGCAGGCCAACACGGTATTTGATCCACATTATGATTATCTTGGGACCAGAAGACCAAGGCCCTAGCGTTGCAGGCCCAATAATAATGTCTCATAATAGGCAACCCAAGACCACCCTCGACCGAGGATTTTTGGAGATGTAATTTAGAGACACGGGGGGTTTTGCCAGCCCAAATAAAGGAGATGATAATGGAATCAACTAATTTAAAAAAAGATGCTGTAAGAAAAATTGGCAGATTCTGAAATAAATATATAAATTTAGGAAGTACAATCATTTTGACAATATTTACTCGTCCAATTAGAGAAATTGGTAGTAATTTCCATTTCTCAATCATGCCCCTAATCTTATTTAATAGTTCTGTAAAATTCAATTTGAAAATAAGTTTGGGATTCCTAGGGATGGTGATTCCTAAATATTCAAAGTGCTCATTTGATATTTTAAAAGGTAATGTGTTGAGAAATGTTTTATCTAGACCATCTGAAAGAGGCATGAGAACACTTTTCTCCCAGTTAATGGTAAAACCAGAGAACTGACCAAATTCCCTAATGATCTCGAGAAGAGGTGGAAGAGACTGTCTAATGTCAGACAGTGTCAAAATGACATCATCAGCGTACAAGCCAATAGTGCATTCAGATGCGCTATATCTAAACCCAACTATTTCAGGCTCCATCCTGATGGCAACAGCAAGTGGTTCAAGTGCCAGAGCAAAAAACATTGGCGATAGGCAACAGCCCTGCCTGGTCCCGCGATGTAATAAAAATGGGGCAGATTTATTGTTGTTAGTAAGTACATATGATCTAGGACGTGCATAAAGCATTTTTGCGATAGCTATAAATCTGTCACCAAAGCCAAATCTTTTAAGAGTAATAAACATATACTCCCACTCAATTTGATCGAAGGCCTGCTGTGCATCCAAGGAGACAACAGCAGAATATGGTGGGTTGTTAGAATACATGACGTTCAGAAGTCTACGAGTATTCGAAAATGCAAACCTTTCGGGGATAAACCCGGTTTGGTCACTATGAATTAAGGAACCAATGTGTTCGTTCAAGCGGTTTGCCAAAACTTTTGCAACAATTTTCTGGTCACTATTTAAAAGGCTGAGAGGGCGATAAGAAGCTAGATTTGTTTCATCTTTACCCTTCTTCAACAGTAGACAAATGTTCGCATCGTATAATGTCTCTGGAAATGATCCTTCCTTCACGGAAGAGTTTATCATACGAAGCAACAATGGCGCAAGTTTATCCATGTGAATTTTATAAAATTCAATGCCAAATCCGTCAGGGCCACAAGCCTTGCCATTTGGAAATGAACGGATGGCAGCTTTGATCTCCTCTAGTGTGAAGTCAGCATCCAACTGTTGTTTGGCATTTTCACTCAATGTGGGCATATCCAATCTATTTAAGAACCCCCATATGTCTTCCTTTGATGACGATGATTTAGAGGTATATAAGTTTTTATAATAGTCATAAAAAGTGTTACTTATCTGTAAAGGGTCAGTTATTAGTTCTCCATTAGATACAATTTTATAAATTGCCCGTTCAGCTTGAACACCTCTCAACTGCCTAGCGAGTACGCTGTGTGCTTTATCACCAAGCTCAAATTGCTTTTGTTTAAGCTTTCGTATATAATTACAAACATGCTCACCAAGAATGCGGTTGTATTCAAGTCTTGCAGATACAATATTCTTTAGTATTTCATCTGATTTTGAGATACGAAATGATTCCTCCAACAAAGGGAGTTGGGCCTGTATTTCAGACATACGCTTCTGTTTAACCTTTTTATTATAAGACTGGTACGAGATAATATCACCCCTAATAACGGATTTAAATGTTTCCCACAGTGTGGAATCAGATACCTCACCATTATCATTAAATTGTAAGAAATCTGTAATTTTATTTGAGATGCTTTCACAAAAAGCTTTATCTGAATTTAATGCCGGATTGTATTTCCAATTATATGAGTGCACAAGCACGTTGAAGTTTATTTTAACAGACACAGGGGCATGATCAGAAATTAAAATATTGTTATAATCTGAACTGACAACGTTGGTAATTAAATTGGAATCAACGAGAAAATAATCAATCCTAGTAAAACTGCCATGTACCTGGGAGAAAAAGGAGTACTGTCTGTCCAAGGGATGTTGATGCCTCCAAATATCCACTAAATTTAGCGATTTAATAAGATTATTTAGGACTGGCACAGATTTTAACATGGGAGCAGTTGTAGTGGAAGATCTATCAAGATGAGGGTCTAGGAAACAATTAAAATCACCTCCTATAATGATGTTACAGTTATTCTGTTCCACAACAAGACGAAAGATTTTACAGAAGAAATCCGGACTGTCATAATTTGGAGCATATACATTTAAAAGGGCCAATGGCATAGAGTTTATGGTACCTGTTACAAGCACAAATCTCCCACCTGGATCTGTCACCATAGACTTGAATACAAAAGGTATAGTTCTGCGCACTAAGATGGCCACTCCTCTGGCCTTTGAGGAAAAGGTAGATTGATAGACCTGGGATATCCATAAGGCTCTCAACCGTCTCTGTTCTGTGGGGGGAATATGGGTTTCCTGTAAGAAGATTATATCAGAGGACAATGATTTCAGATGTGAAAATACTTTTACTCTTTTGAGAGCTTTCCCCAAACCCCTACAGTTCCATGATGTGAACGTGAGATGACTCACACCTGATCCAGAAGAACCAGCTTGCATTCAAAAATTAAATTTAAAAAATATATGGGCTTAGGCAGTAAATGGCTACACTGGCAGGCAAAACAAACCAAACAAAGAACAAATTAAAAAAGAAAAACATATTATAAAAACCCATTCCCTTAACGCCGCAAAAAACAGGAACAAAGCGGCAAAACCCACTAATACTTGGGAGACTGCTGGGTAACGGACACAGTTTTGCGTTTCAGCAAACCACCAATGGAGCCGCGCAGTCTTCTAATGTAAATCAATTAACTAAAAAAAAAAAAGCTACACACAAAGACAATATAATTAACTTGGAATATGCCATCAAAAAAGGACGAGGCAGAATAAAGTGCAGTATTAGAGTGGCGTCAACAGCTGTATAATTTAAACAATGTGCACTTCGCCAGTTATACACTGTCAGTCAGGGAGTTGGCAAACCTCTCTGCATCCGCCGGCGTGTTAAACACTTTAACTTCTCTGTTGTGGACGACCTGAAGTTTGGCTGGAAACCATAGAGAACACTTGGCGCCGGCATCAGTCAGCTTCTTCTTGACGTTGTTAAAGGCTTGACGCAGCGATGCAACCTCCGCCGTGTAGTCTAGGAAGATGTACCCTTTGTTGCCTTGATAACGGAGTGGACCCTGTTGTCTGCTGAGTTTAAAAATATTGGCCAAGTCGCGGTCATTGTGGACTTTGGCGATGATCATCCGTGGGCGCTCGTTGTCCGGAGGCTTAGGTTTGAGGCTGCGGTGGGCACGGTCAATTTTAACGGGCTTGGTCAGGTTATTCGGGCCAAGCAGCTCCGGTAGCAGTCGTGTCACAAACTCCGTGGGATTGCCCTTCTCTTCTCCTTCTTTGATCCCCACGATCCTGATGTTTAACCTCCGCGAGCGCCCCTCCAAGTCATTTAGCTTAGCCTTGAGCCGACCATTTTCCACCTGCAACTCACGGTAGCTAGCTTCCAGTGCCGTGATGCGAACATCTGCGTCGGAGAGTGCCACATCCATACTATCCAAGCGTTGTTCAGTCTGATTATGTTCTGTCATATCCGGCTCTAGGGAGCCGGGCAATCAGAGCCAGGGACAAGCCAGTGAGTCGTGATGGTTTATTTTGGGTAAGGGATAAGGGATGAGGAGAGCACAGATACTCATGCAGAGGTACACTCACAGGTTGCACAGCGCAGAGGTAAGCAGCTCGTACCGGACGTGGGGGTAACAAGACGTACATACTCACAGCGGGATACAAACACAGGAATGCTGCAAGAGGAGTATGAGCTGACACCAGACGAAGGGGCTTCAGCTTAGCAATGTGTTTATGTCGCAGCCCCGAGTCATCGAGGCTGCTCCTATTTATCCTCATTGGCAGCGCCCCAGCTGATGAGGACTAATTGGCCCCAGCCGTCCGTAATGCTGCCAGCTGGGAGCCTGCTGAGACGCTGCTCAATGGGAAAAGGGAACACATGGGCTGAGTGCCGAGACGGCATCCCAACCCATGGTGACAGAGCCCCCCCCTCAAGGTCGGGCTCCTGAACGACCAGGAACATCCCAGCCCCCCCCCCCCCCCACCTAGGGTGGGGGGAAGGGAGGCAGGACCGGAGGGGAAGAAGCCAAGGGAAGGACAACACCAATGGGGCAATGTAGGGTAGCGGGGAAAAAAAAAAACCCAAATACAACACTGACAAAACAGGGAATAATTAACCCAAGTGCAGATGGGGAGAAGAACTGGGTCAGCACGCCGGTTACACACTACTCAGAGTACCAACAATGCGTGACCCAGAACAAGGAAAAAAACCACCAAAAAGGTACAGGGCAAAAATGCTGAGTATGGTTAAATAAAGGGGAAACAATACACAGCGCTAATTTAAGTACATACACACACAGTCACCAAGAAAAGTGAGGGTGACTGGAACAAATGGACAATTACAGAGCATGGTGTTACGGAAAACAAGACACATGACTCTATAATGACAGACAGGGCATAAAAAAGAAATACTGAGTGCGGGCAAAGGAAAACCCACACACACGAATATATAAGTACCCACAGTCACCTAAAGAAATGAAAGTGAGTGGAATAAATTGACAACTGCAGAGCATGGTCTGAAAGGAAACAAAACATAACTCTACAATGAAAAAACGAGGCTAAAAACATGGCACAAAAAGTAAAATGCTGAGCATGAGCGATGGAAAACACAGCACTATAAAAACGAATCCACCAACAGGACAAAATATTACACCCGAGTGACCTTCACAAAGATAAAAGAAAAAGTGACACCCGAGGAACATGGCAGGCAGAGTCCACAAATAGCCGAGATGGCTCCGGAGATCTCCCCGCCCATCGTCCCGTTGGCGAATCAGGGAAAGAGAAGTGTTCGGACGGCGAACTCCGGACCCAGATCCCAGGAATCCAGTCCACCGGCAGCTGAACCAGGCTGCCCAGAGGGAAACACAGACCAGTGGGGGGAACCAGATCACCGAACCGAAAGTTCTGTAGGTCGGGTCGTCGACCCGCATCACTCAACCACCAGGACCGTTGAGACGGGCGAAGGATCAGAGCGGATCCCGGTGGAAGAGGCTCTGGGGAGAGCTGATGACGAGGGCGGCGGGCGTCAGGCCGCAGGAAAACGGCCACCTCCTCACCGGACCTGGACAATACTGGGGCAGCACCCACGTCGGACCCCGATCGGGCCTCAGGCGAACCCACGTTGGACCCCGATTGGGTCTCGGGCGAACCCACGTTGGACACTGCACCAGAACCGACCTCCAACGTTGAACCCGGACCCTCCAGCACCACGAGGAACAGCAACTCCTCGCCGGTGACCCTGGAAGAAGGCTCAGAAGAGAAAACAGAACCGGGATCAGGATCACCGGCAGCGCCAGAACCCGGCGAGACGAGCTCAGACGCAGCAGGCGGCTGCACCCTGCTCGTCTCCCCTGGAGATAGGCTGAAGTGCTCAAAGATAAAAAGAGAGAAAAGAAAGGAGAGCACTCGCCTGATCTCGGGTTCTGACGCCGTCCAGGACTGTGAAGATCCAGGATCTGTCGTCAGGTCGTTGTCAGGCTCCCATCTAGCCGCGTCGGGCCCCGCAGCCAGCACGATGGTCAGCGCAGCTTGAGATTCCTCCGGCTCCGGTGACCCCGCCGACGATCCACTCGGCGTGAAGCCAGAAGAATCTCGTCCCGCTGGACCGAACCGCTCCTCCGTGGAGACCCGGGGACGCTCAATCGTCGGCGTAGACTCCACGCAGCAGTCAGTCCCCCTCCTCCGCCCGCAATGTAGCTGCGGAACCACAGGCCCTCTCCATATCCCACCACGTTGACCCGGAGCCGGGGACCGCTCGGCGGAGAGAGACACAGAGGATGCGGGATTAGGAATACAGGTTACAGCAGGTGGGGAGAGTTCAGGGAGCTGCGAACCCTGAACTTCTCTTCCAGGGATGTGACAGAGCAAATCATTAAGCAGGTGTGAAAAAACAATGACTTGCCTGCCCCCTGGAGGTTGAGTATCACCTGCTGTAGTGGATTCTGCTTCTTCCTCTCCCCGCCCGGCGATAACGGAGGACCCCCCGGGAGTTCGTCTGAGGATCGCTCGCGTTGTCTCCAGCAGAGAGCTCACCAGACCGGAATTCCAGGCACACACAGCAGTCAGAAAGCGCGTCGAGGAGGAGGGGAAGACAGCCGGGGTGAGCCAGCCCGAATGTCCAGGAATGACAGCGGGGAAATGAGGCTCAGGGAACGGGGCTGTAGAATCTCCACACAGACGAGGCGAAGAGGTGACAGCTGCGTGGGAGGAACTGTCCTGACGATGGCCCAGAACTGGATCCGGACGAGGTTCCTGCAGAGGTGACTCGGCGATGTGATGGCGGCTATTCCCGGGGAACGAAGCGAGGGGGAAACCCAGGATTCGCCGCTCCAGATTGGAGATCGAGGCGAGGAAGGCGCCGAGCACGGGAAAGCTTCGTAGCCCTGAAGTCCTCTCCATCAACCTCACTGCCGCCGCCACATGCCTGAAGGTGGTGACAGGAAACACATTGGAGCTCGCGACAGCCACTCGACCCCAGACATAACTGCTGTCAGCTGCGGCTCCTTGAAGGGAATCCCGAGTGACGTGGCGCAGGTCGGGGGAAGTCCTCTGGTTGGCGCGAACTCCCGGACTGGAATAGCGGCAGGAACGGGACTCCGAAGCGGGGAAAGACGTCGCCCACTTCGACTCCCTGCCGGGATTTCCATCCACCCCGTGGAGCTTCTCTCGCTGTGTACCTGCAGCGTCTATCCTGGCACTGTCCTCCAGATGGTACAGAGAGTGAGGGTGACAGTCCAGGAGTTCCTCAGCACGGCCCGGATGCCAGCGTCTCGCGTTGGAGGCGTCGTGCAGGGTGAAGAATGTCCCGTCGACAGCCTCCGAGATGGACCTCAGCTCGTCGCCCTGGCGCCGGAAGTGACTCCTGGGAAACGGCATGCTAGCAGCGCTGACACCCGGACAGAAAGGTGCATTTCCACAGCGACTCACGGCCGCCGGCAACTCTTCTGGCTGCGACATACTGTCATATCCGGCTCTAGGGAGCCGGGCAATCAGAGCCAGGGACAAGCCAGTGAGTCGTGATGGTTTATTTTGGGTAAGGGATAAGGGATGAGGAGAGCACAGATACTCATGCAGAGGTACACTCACAGGTTGCACAGCGCAGAGGTAAGCAGCTCGTACCGGACGTGGGGGTAACAAGACGTACATACTCACAGCGGGATACAAACACAGGAATGCTGCAAGAGGAGTATGAGCTGACACCAGACGAAGGGGCTTCAGCTTAGCAATGTGTTTATGTCGCAGCCCCGAGTCATCGAGGCTGCTCCTATTTATCCTCATTGGCAGCGCCCCAGCTGATGAGGACTAATTGGCCCCAGCCGTCCGTAATGCTGCCAGCTGGGAGCCTGCTGAGACGCTGCTCAATGGGAAAAGGGAACACATGGGCTGAGTGCCGAGACGGCATCCCAACCCATGGTGACATGTTCATTCTGTAATGTGCCCAAATGCGTCTCCACTGTGCTTAAGCGACCCTCCACGGACTTTTTCAACTCTTCCATCTGCACTGAAACTTTAGCTAGCTCAGCGCCATATTTGTTAACTGCAGCTAATATAGCTTCGTTGCTAGCGCTAGCCGAGGCTGAATTTGATGGTTTTACCTCGTCTCTCTTGGGTGGCATGATTGGAGGTTAGTTAGAAACAGCTCTGACGATAAGTAGGCAAAAAGTTGGTAAGTAGGTGTAGCAAAGATAAACAAAATTTAGAAGTCTGCGACGGAGCCTCGTGGAAACACGTCTACTCCATTACTGCGCACGAGCGCCCCCCCCATTGTGATAATATTCTAATTACAGACTTTGTTTAGCTGCAGTGCACTTTAATGAAAATGCAGGCCGCAAGCAGGCACAGAATCGTGATGTGAGCCGGTCCTCATCATCAGGTACCCAAAATTCAAAAAAGGCGGATATACACTGCAAGCAAAGAAAGTTAATCCAACTTTCGGGGAGTATAAGAAATATTAGTATCATTTTCTAGGCTTGTATATGATATTTACAGTGGGTGGAGGGTTGGTCTTCATTCAACTTTCACATTTCATAGCTTTTATCAAATTATGTTAATTTGGGTCAAATTTGTATTTCATACTGTAGTCAAATGGATGTCTAATTTTTATTGAATATATTTTTTTTCAGAATATGTGGATGATCTGATGAATACTCTGTTCAACAAAATCTTGGTTGATCCAACCCACTTATGGGAGCAGTGGCACTCTGTACAAGCCAGAGTTCCTGCCACACTGAGTGCCAAATTTCAGCGTCCCATCAAAGCTGATGCTGTTGAGCAACATGTATCTAGATTTTCAAAATCAAACATGTAAAAGTAGAAGAAATTTCCAATTAGCAATGAAAGTTCAGCTTTCAATTGTTAGGGAAGCAACATATTTTGCTAAGACAAACAAATATAAGCCTAAGATTTTAAGAGAAATGTGCTTTTAAAAATGGAACCCGGATTTTATACCATAAAATGGTAGAAAAATGATTCAAATGTATATGGCATGCAACTTTGATGAATGCTGAAATATTAGAATTATAAAATTGACATGAACATTAATAAACTCAATATATGATTTTACAAAACTTTATTTAAATATCATTTTTCACAAATCTAATCTTGGTAGGCAAAATGCCTTGTAGTGATCTGATGGGAATGTTTCTCTGATGAGGCTCACAGCACAGGCAGGCAATATCACCCTCACTTCTTCCTGTGCTGACGTCACTGCTGCCCGCCCCTATCGACAGATGGCGGTACTGCAGCATCACTAAGTGAAAGATGGGCTATAACCAAATAAAGTCATTTATGGAGGCTGGTGACACATATTAAATCACGGGAATGGCCAGAATGGAATATTTTCATACAATCAGTTTATTAGTTCAATAAAAAAATGTCACTGTACAAGGACTTTAAAGAAACACGTCTGCTACTAGCTGTCTTAGCCAGGGCTGGACTGGGACAAAAAAAAAAAAAATCGTCCCCTGGCATTTTTGGTCCAATTTGTTAAGTAGCAACATTCAACCATCACACTTAATAGTCTAACAGAGGTCAGAATTATCCCCATTTTGCCCTTAACAAGTGAATCCCTGTGGTTTTGAAGAAAGAAAGAAAGAAAGAAAGAAAGAAAGAAAGAAGAAAGAAAGAAAGAAAGAAACTTTATCATCTATTTTGCATAAATATTTTGTCACAATTTTGAAGTCTCAAAATTTTCCAAAGGTGCAAAACTTTGAGAAAAAGCTACACAATTACAAGGGTAAAAAAATCACAAACATATAGAATACAATAAAAGCTTCCAATTTACTAGAATAATGTAACAAATTTATAGCGACAAATGCCCATTTAATTAAAATATGTACTAAATTCATGAGAGAAAAATATGCAAAACTGCAATAAAAACAAACTTGAATTTAAAAGGTAAACGTTACAAATTCATGGCAAAAGTTGCAAATTTATGCAGAAACAATTCACATAATGTACAATTACAGTCACTGAGAATGTAAACACAAGAAGTTATTTAACCCCTTGCACTCTGGTCAATTTCACTAAAAATGCCAAAAAATAACGTACCCAAAGTAAATCAAAAGCTGTTCTTCAACCCTTTGCAGCATCTTCATGGGGTTGGTCTCATTTAAAAGAAAACACTTTGAATTTTTTGGCAAAACAGTCATAATCTCTCTAAGTGCTCCTGCCACTGAGTAACAGTCATCAAAACATACTGAACTTGAAGAAAATAAATTTTGCCTGGGTGTTTTTTTGGATTCAAATGCTTGCAAATAACACACTGCTGTCAGATCCGGGCTGGAAAATGCAACAGAAATGTAGAACCAAGTGTTATCCAGCTGAGGTCAAAATTTTGTAACAATACTACAAAAAATGAATATATTACACATCTTTTTTTTCCCACAATATTTTTTATTGAACCTTTTTTTTTTTACAAACATGGCACAAACAATCAAACACTAACACTAAAGTAATTTAAAAATTAAAAAAAAAACACTAACTACAAAAAATAAATAATAAATACTAAAAACACCAACAACCACTAACAAAGGCAAGTCATCAACAATGCTCCTCTGTTTAGTCTAGGTAATCTATTACATAAGTATATACAGTATATTATACATTCACCAATTTGGAATTTGCAAGATCCACACACATCATTCACCTTCTTCTTCAGAAGTTATGTTTAATTTCTTTACATAATCAATGAAAGGTCTCCATATATTCTCAAACACATTTTCCTTTGATTTCAGTATGTATGTTATTCTTTCTAGTGGAAGGTTTGTTAACATCTGTCTTAACCACTGAGTCACATCTGGTCTATGAGTCTTTTTCCACAGTAGTGCAATACATTTTTTAGCATTAAGCAAACCGAGGTCTATGAATCCTCTTTCACTCTTATTAAAGTTATGCTTTTCTGGATACAGACCCAACAGAAACAGTTTAGGGTTCAATGTGAATTGTTTTGAAATTATTTTTTCAATTGTTACCCTCATCTCTTCCCAAAACATTCTGATTTTTCTACATTCCCATAAACAGTGAAACAGGGTTCCTTTACTTTCCATACATTTTGTGCATGTATCTGGTATGTTTTTGTTATATCTATTTAACTCCACTGGTGTAACGTACATCCGCATTAACCATTTAAAATGTATCAATTTAAGACGTACATTTATTGATTTGGTTTGAGCTTCTGTACAAGCCAATTCCCATTGTTTCTCTGAAATTTCAATTTGCAGGTCTTCGTTCCAATAATTCAGTCTTTTCTGTGAATTTTCACTTGAGAATAGTGTCAATGAGTTATAAAACTCTGAAATAATACCCTTTCTCTTACTATCTTTCGTCAAAATTTTTTCCAAGGATGAATAAGTAGGTCGGGTGAGAGCATTATTTTGATTTGATCGAATAAAATTCCTAAGCTGAAGATATTTTAAAAAAATGTGTTCTATTAAGATTGAATTTGATCCTCAGTTCTTCAAAGGACATTATGTTATCTGAACGTGACAAATATAGGTCTTGAATCTTTTGAATCCCTTTTAAATTCCATACTTTAAATACAGCATCCGCTCTCCCTGGTGTAAAATATTGATTACCCCATACTGGGCTAAATTGTGACAGTGAGTGTGGTTCTTTTAAATATTTTTTTGGTTTCACACCATATTTTGATTATATGCTTTACAATTGGATTTTTAACTTGTTTCTGTAATTTTTTAGCCGAGTCTGAGTATATGAATAAGGGAAGAGGTAAAGGTAAATTGTATGATTCCATTTCAGTCCAGTGAGGGAGATCATTTGATGAAAAATAATACGTCATAGACCTCAGTTGTGCTGACCAGTAATACAACATAAAGTTTGGACATTTCAGACCTCCACGATCAAATGGTAAATATAGTAAGGACAGACGTAATCTAGCCTTCCTATTGTTCCATATAAATTCCACTGACTTTTTTTTAATTCTTGAGAATAGATCTGAAGGTGGTGGTAAAGGAATGTTTTGAAATAAATAAAGTATTTTGGGTAAGATATTACTTTTAAGTATATTAATTCTCCCGATCATCGACATTGCTAGTGACATCCATCTCTGAAGTAACTCATTAATATCTGTCATTAAGGCTTCATAGTTGGCACTGGCGACTGATTCTAGCTTAGGCAAAATTTGAATTCCTAAATATTTAAACTGATTTACAACATTGAATTGATTTACCTCAGGCGCTGGGTGATTTCTCTGGGTCTCATTTAGCATTAATATTGAAGATATTGTTTTGTTTATTTTATATCCTACTATTTCCCCAAAGTTCTTTATTAAATTTAACAAAGTCGGAATTGATTTTTTAAAATTCGACATAAACAAAATCATGTCATCGGCATACAGGGAGATTTTATGTTCTGTTGGTCCTACTTTAATTCCATATATTTGTGGATGTAAATGTACTGCCATCGCTAAAGGTTCAATTGCCATAGTAAACAATAAGGGTGAAAGTGGACAACCTTGTCGACATCCTCTATTGATTTTTATTGATTTTGAGATATTGCTGTTTGTTAGGATTTCTGCTGTAGCATTATTGTATATTATCTGAACCCATTTTATGAAATTATTTCCAAGTCCAAACCTTTGTAGGACTTCAAAAAGAAAGGGCCATTCGACCCTTTCAAAGGCCTTTTCAGCGGCCAATGATAGGAGAGCTGTATCTGGTGCTTCTTTATTGGAATAAATAATATTAAATAGTCTTCTTACATTATGGAAGCCTTGTCTTCCCATTATAAAGCCATTCTGATCTCGGTTAATAATATTTGGTAATATTTCTTGTAGTCGTCTTGCTAAAATTTTACAGATTATCTTAAGGTCAGCATTTAATAGGCTTATTGGTCTCATGTTTTCACATTTATTAGGGGGTTTACCTGGTTTTGGCAACAGTATAATTAAGGCATTATTCATGTATGGTGGTAAATTACTATTTTGAAATGCTTCTAAAACCATTTCCAAAAGTGGTTTTATTAATTTATTCTTAAATTTTTTATAGAGGTCAACTGGAAGACCATCTGGTCCTGCTCTTTTTCCTGATTTCATATTATCAATGGCTAGCCCAACTTCTTCTTGACTAATTTTAGACTCCAGTATCTCCCTGTTTTCATTTGGAATACACGGTATAGATAATCCATCCAAAAACCCATTTAGTTTTGTTAAGTCAGTTTCATTTTTTGTATCATATAGTTTTTCATAATAATCTCTAAAGGCACTATTAATTTCTAAAGGATCTATAACTGCCTGTCCGTTACTTATAATACTGGTAATTGGTGTTTTAAATTCAAATTGTTTAATCTGCCATGCCAATAATTTTCCTGATTTTTCACCTTGTTCATAAAAAGTTTGCTTCAATCTTAGAAGACTCGAGGCAGCTCTATTCGCTGATTTTTTTGTCATATTCGGCTCTCAGAATCAGTAATTCGTTCTCTAACTGTGGGTTACTTCCTGCATACACTTTTTCTTGAAGAATTTTTATTTTACGTTCCAATTGGACTCTCTCCTCTCGAGTCTTCTTAGATTTTGAACCTGTATAACTAATAATATGCCCCCTTATAAAAGCTTTGAAAGTCTCCCACTTTATACATGCTGATGTTTGTGTAGTATTGATATCAAAGAACTCATCTCTCTGTTTTTCTATGTACTTAACAAATTCCTCATCCTGAAGCCATTTATGCTGAAAATGCCACCTACCTGGATCCTTTGTCAATTTCTTATCTACATATATTAGACAGCAGGGTGCATGATCAGAGATCACGATGTTATCGTAGAAACAGTTTTGAATCTTGGACCTTAATTCTGTGGAGATCAAAAAGTAGTCAATACGTGAGAATGTCTTAGAGGTATTAGAATAACAAGAATAGGCTTTGACTTGTGGTTTCATTTTTCTCCATATATCTAGCAATCTCAATTCTTTCATAAAATGATTAATGGTCATCCTGCATCCATTGTGCGTACAGTCCAGTCCTGTTGATCTATCTATACTGGGATTCAATGTACAATTAAAATCCCCTGCTATTATATGTTGCCCTGTAAGTGATGATAAAGTAAGAAATAAATTAACGAAGAAGTTTTGATCATCAGTATTGAGACCGTATAAGTTCACCAGATTTATATTTTCTAATAACAAAGATCCTTGGATGATTAGATATCTTCCTAATTTGTCTCCAATTACATTTTTCACTTGAAATGGGACTGCTTTATTTATGAGAGTCATAACTCCCCTGGCTCGGGATGAAAATGATGAGGTGAACACATTACCTTGCCATCTTCTCCTAATTCTTTTTACATCCTCCTCTATTAGATGAGTTTCTTGTAAAAACACAATTTTTGAACCTATGTCTTTTATTTTATTCATAACTTGTTTAAGTTTTTCTAGATTTTGTAGACCTCTGCAATTCCATGAAGTTAAATTAAGATTAACGCTTTGATCTATGATCAATAAGGAGTTTGAGATTACCTTGCAATATAAACATGCTCATACAGAGAAGCAAAAACATGGATGGTTGAACATTCATCCTACAAACTACACAAAAACAAATTCCCTTTCCCCACATTCGTGGTAATCCCCCCAAAATCAAAAAAAATTCTGTCTCCCGTTATAGCTAGTGACTGTTCCACACCTGCGAGGATCAGTCAAACCACTCTCCCTTTCTCCTCTCAATCACCCTGACTCTACTACTTTTTTAATGACATTAACTCTCTTCTGTAGTTTTTCCAACATAACTTCAAAGTTTTATAGCAACTTTGTACATTATAGCTTTTTTTTATATAATACAATCTGTATTTTGTAGACATGTTATATGTTTCAGATCAATCAGATGCCTGTACAAATGCTTAAATGTTCTATCTTTATCATGTACATGCTTAGCTCCCACCAGTCTCCTCCTGGATCTGCTTAATGAGCTCCTGCGCCTCTTGAGGGGTCTTGAAGATATGGGTTCTCCCTTTATATGTGACCAGCAGTCTTGCTGGATGAATCACTCCGTGACGAATCCCGAGGTTGTGCAGCTCTTTGTGGGCGGGGTCAAACTGCCTCCTTAATTGTTGAATTCCTGTGGCCAAATCTGGGTAGAACCGCACCTGTTGATCCTGGTATTTAATTTCTCCTTTAGCTCGCGCCGCGTTGGTGACCGTCATCTTGTCCCTGTAGCTGAGGAACTTCATAATCAGCGTCCTTGGTGGTGTCTTATTATCTCTCGGTGGGCCGATTCGGTGAGCGCTCTCTAAGATGACCGATGACTGCAGGTCCGCGTTGTTCAGCGCTTCTGGAATCCACTTTTCCAAAAAGGAACATGGGTCCCATCCCTCCGCTCCCTCCGGGAGACCCACCAGCCTCAAATTATTCCGTCGCGAACGGGATTCTAAATCCAGGCCATTATCTTCCAGACGTTTACATTTTAATTCCAGTGTTTGCACCTTTAATTGTAGGCTGGTGACGTCATCTTCAGCGCTTGAGATTCGGAGTTCCGCCTGCGATACTCATTCCATACAGTCGCTTATTTCTTTTCTCATTCCTTCTATCGCTGCTATAATCCCATCAAATTTAGACGAAAAGTCTGCTCTCATGGAGCTGATGGCAGCAAGCACCGCATTTGTCCCCTCCTCAGCGGTTACCGCTCCGCCGGTGGCTCCCTCCTCCGCCATAGTCTCTGGAGATTTTTCTGCTTCATCACGAGCGTGGAAGTCTGTTAGTTTGGATTGTTTTGTCGAATCACTTTTTCCTCCGCCTAATTTCCCAGCCTTAGTCTTTACCATATCCGCGCCTAAACGCTGGGATAGGTTTTTGTTCCAATTAAGAGAGTTTTAGCCTACTTTTTTTTTTTTTTAGGAGCAGCGCAGTGTGAAACACGTCTTCCTACGTGGCCTCCATAACCGGAAGTCCCATTACACAGCTTTTTACTTAGGTTGTTCCCAGGCATTTTTGAACTGTGCCAAATTGTGCCAAATGGCACAGTTTGGAAAAACGTCTGTAACTTTTGAATGATTCAGTATAGAAGCTTCATCTTGGGCTCTAATGAAAGGTGAAGGGCTGTGTGTGTGGGGGGGGTTGTTTATTCATGAATGAATGAATGAATGAACAAACAAGCCCCCACACACAAAGAAGCATGCCACGTAAAAAATGTGTGACTTTTCTTTTACAAGAAAAAATAACCTACAGTGCAATAAAAATTATACTAAAATATCTGTAATGTAGAAGATAACAACTCCCCCCCCCCCCCCCCGCTACAGAGGACTGACACCGTCCATCGACACATGACGGACCGTGGCCGTGCGCCGCGGTCTACTACGCACAGTTGTACTAAAATATCTGCAATAATATCTGCAATCCGCTACAGAAGAGTAGCGGTGGGGGGGGGGGGCGTTCACGGTCCGGACACGGCGCACGGACTGGACACGGTCCGTGCGCCTTCTGGACCGGACCGGAGCGGTCCGGGTCCGTCATGTTGCAATGACGCACAGTTGTAATTTACCGATCAGTCAAAAGTCATTTTGATTACAATTTTCAGGGATAAAGAATAATTTAGCTTATAACACTTACCTGTCCACAACAGCAGTGTCGCTGGCGAACTTCTCTTCCTCATTGTCAGACGAACATGACGCTGGTCCACTTGTTACGGACTCGTGGTTCTGGTCACGCGACCCGGTCAAACCATAATTCCATTATTGCGGTTTTGCACTTCCATGATTGTGGTTTTGGTGAACGATTTTTCAAAACAAATAAGAACAGTAGTAAGAAAAAAAGACTGGCGAACGAGTGTGTGTCACCCAGCGGCTTACACAAAACAGATTTTAGGCAAGGGACGCACGCTTTCGAACTTCTGTGCTTCAATTGGCTGGCTGTATTCGCAGCCGTTGGTAGGCGGGTCCTTCTTGCTAGGTTTTCAGTCATTGGTTCTTCAAGGTTTCAAGAAACCCAATTCAAGGCTCTTATTAGTCGAATGAGAGGTCAGTCACATCTAAACCAATCAAAGCACTCCTTTGGCTTTCTGTTCACGGCTGTATCTGTAGTGGAAGAACGGAAATGCAGCTTTTTTTTTTCTCAGTGCGCACTAGGACGCACACTGTGCGTCCTAGTGCGCACACCGGAGTGCGCACTAGTGCGTATCTAGTGGTACACCGGAGTGCAAGAGCTTAAAAGATTTAATAAATTCAAAAAGAAAAAGAAAATTAATAAATTGTTGAGACAAAGGTCAAATCAGAAGAAAAATGTAGCTCATTTGCAATCATTTTAAAAGATTAAGGAAAAAATCAATGGAAAGATGACGGAAAATATGGAGGCAAAAATGCAAAGACGGAAGAAAAAAAACGCCAGTTTATGACACAAAAGTCACAAATTCAAGAAAAAAAATGTCAATCCATGAGCAAAAATTTTTCGAGAAGTTTCAGATTTCATGAAGTTATCTTTATATATTGTCACTCAAATGTACATAAGAGTAGTTACCCCAAAATAGTTAAGAAGTTACTGAGATGTGACTTTAGTCTGGATAGTTTGAAGTTTTTCTTCTAAAATTATGGCAGTTTTATTCTAAATTTACTACTTTTTCCTTGTAAATTTGAAAGATTTTTTTCCACTTATATCAACTTTTTTCTCATAATTTGTGTGTAATGCTAATTTAGGGCTTTTTTCTTGTACATTTTTGAGACTTTACTCTCATAAATTTGTGAGGTTTTCCTCATAAATTAAAAATCAAAAATAAAATGAGCAAAAATGCAGTATTTTCTGTTATAGGCTAACTATAGCCTATTAATAACCTATTTTCTAACCCCCAACACAGGTGAAAACTTCATGTACTTTGAAACCTAAATGTTTGCAAGTATGCATCATACTCTTACCGAATAAATTCAGACAGACCCAAAAACTATTCATAAAGTTGCAAAATATTTCAGCTGAGGCTGGCGTCTTACATAATTATGAGAGTATTACCTGTAGAAGAGCTGGCCTCCTGTCCCCTCACTTTTCCCGTTGTTGGGATGGGGGGCCCTCTCTCTGTGTGTGTGCCAGGGCTCCAGCGCGTGCAGGGACAGGGGAGAGAATGTGTGTGAGAGGAGGGACCATACCATTTGCGTGGCGGGGAGCGGGGGGGGGGGGGTCTTTCCATTTTCATTTTTAAAACGTTTAAACCACAAACTACTGAATATGCTTTGGATGTTATTTCAGCTTGTCAAAGACAAGCTAAAAATTTTATAATCACATCTTTTTTCACTCCAATTTTTAGGGGTGCTGAGTTTCAATTTAGGGGTGCTACAGCACCTCTAAAAAAGGCCTAACGTTGGCCATGGGCTCACCTCTACATTACTGTCAAACAATCTTCTCTCTTCTCTTTTTTCTTTACAAATTGTGGGGAAAAACTGTTGGCAGTAGGTCTTATTTTAGACAAGAATATTTGGTTCACGGCGTTTCACAATAAAAACACATAACGGACACAACCATTCTGAAAACTGAATCGCTGTAGAGGGCTTTTATTTTGACATAACTCAGGAAGTGCTGTGATGGTGAAAATAAATTCACACTAATTCAGACCGGTCATGTCTGGTGAATCCAGCATTTATTGTACAAGGTACTAATTTTAAGGTAATTGAGCAGGAATTCAAGGATTGTTTCTCATTTTTGAGGACAATTAAGAAGTTGATTTTAGATAATCATATTTATGACTTTTTATGGACCTGGAGACACTAATGAGGTGGCTGTTTTTCTCCTTGTTTGCTTTCTTGTGGAGAAATTCTCCCTCACAACAACCATACATGAATGCAAATGAATCTGTCCACACAGAATTAAACTCTCTATTTTCCTCTCTGATTTTATTTTTTCTGGATTTCTTACCGAGAGTGAGGAAGGATAAGCAGGAAGTTGCTGCTCTCCATGCTCTCCACGCTCTCCACATGCACTGCACAGAGAGGCTCAGAGGCTCTCTGTGCAGCCACCATCAGATGTGACGCAGTCATGCATGGTTGACAACATAATAAATAATTTTGAAAAAATATATATTTTACGTTCATGAAAGTATTTGTTTCTGTTGAGAAATGTATCCAATAAACAATAATTTGAAAAATAAAATAGCTAAAATGAACTTCATTAATTTCCATGTGTTTTGAGATACAGTATAACTGCAGGAAGCCACAGCATGGGAGCCACATGCAGCCACTGCATGCAAGCCACATGCAGCTCCGGAGCAGCGGGTTTCTGACCCCTGCTCTAGACCTTTGCAACCTTATTGTTGCAAAACATAATGATGGCATTGGTTACAGGCGCATTGCTAAACTGCTGAATGTTCTAGTGAGCACTGTTGGAGCCATCATTCGGAAGTGGAAATAACATCATTTTACCATAAACCAGCCACGATCAGGAGATCCTCGCAAGATTTCTGACAGAGTCAAAAAAATTATCAAAAGAGCTATCCAAGAGCCAAAGACCACTCGTGGAGAGCTCCAGAAAGACCTGGCGTTAGCAGGTACTGCTGTTTTAAAGAAAACAACAAGTAATGCACTCGACTGACATGGGCTGTATGCCTGCTCACCTCGCAAGACTCCATTGCTGAAGAAAATGCATGTTGAAGCTTGTTTAAAGTTTGCTGCACAACATTTGGGCAAGCCAGTAAAATACTGGGAAAATATAGTCTGGTCATATGAGACCAAAATTGAACTTTGTGGATGCCACAACACACAGCATGTTTGGAGGAGAAATGGCACTGCATATCCCATCATAGTGTGGGGGTGTTTTTCAGTACATGGTACAGGCAGATTTCATGTAAATGAAGGAAAGATGAATGGAAAAATCTACAGAGACATTCTTGATAAGAACCTGTTTGCATTTGCCAGGGTGCTGAAGATGAAGCGAGGGTGGACATTTCAGCAAGACAATGATCCCAACATACAGCCAAGGAAACTCTCAATTGGTTCCAGAGAAGGAAATAAAGCTGCTAGAATGGCCCAGTCAGTCACCTGACTTTGAAAATCTATGGAACGAATTGAAGCTCAGAGTTCACAGAAGACACCCACGGAACCTTCAAGATATGAAGACCGTTTGTGTGGAAGAATGGGCTAAAATCACTTCGAAGCAATGTCTGTGCCTAGTTTCTCCATACAGGAGGCATCTGGAAGCTGTTTTCCCAACAAAGGCTTTTCTACTAAATATTAAATGAATTTCACCGAGCATGTTCAATACTTATTCCCTGTGTCATTCCACTTTATTGAATACAACTTGTTTTGTGAACACAGTTGCCTTGATTTCTTTGTATGTGTGGCTTAACTGGGTTGTTACTTCTGGTGACAATCTCAGGTCAATGACTCCATCAGAAATATGTTTAATGAGAAAAATGTTGATGTGTTTAATACTTATTTTCTCAGCTGTATATCACAGTGCAGCACACACCTCATCTTATCTGAAAGCACCATCACAGTGTAATGCATGTTTCTGACTTTACTTCATAGGAGATAAGGACCTGTACTTATAGAGTGCTTTTTCTAGTCACAAAAACCACTTAACTAGTAGGTACGCTATCCCTCTATTCTAAATGCTTATTAGAGACAGATATCTAGGGACAATTTAGAATCACCAGTTGACCTAACCTAACATGCATGTTTTTGGACTGTGGGAGGAAACCAGATTCCCCTGTGTAAACCCACACAGCACATGCAGAACATGCAAACTCTGCACAGAAAGGTTCCAAACGCTGCCAGGCTGGGGATTCGAACCCAGAACCTTCTAGCTATGAGGCAACAGTGCTAACCACTATACCACTGTGCTACTCAATTTTTGATTTACATCTTGCAAATAATAATAATAATAATAAAGTCTGAAAAAATGCCCCAAAATTTACAGATTCAAAATGCACATTTCCAAAAAAAAGATACTTTTTTAAATAGAATTTCTTTCTCTTTTGTTTTAGTTCATCTGAAGATGACCATAAGAAGGCAGTGAAGAAAATGTAAACAAGATAGCAAACAGTTAACTCATTTTTTTAAAAAATTATTTACCCCAAATTTTAGATTAAAACCTAACAGTGGGGAGTTTCTACTAAAGCCTCACAATGTAAAGCATCTTTCTGACTCCCTTCTTCATCTGAAAATACTTCAAAAGCAGCAAAGACAATGTAAACAAAAGTGAAGTTGCCCATTGAACACAAAGCTAGCTAACTTGCCAGGAGACCACTCAATGAAAGAGACCGGACCAATGGACTCTAGAAAACTATGTATATAAACGATGACTGGTATACAATAACAAATTTTGTTGAATATGTGTAAAATCAGCACCTAAAATCAGCACCTCCAAGTCCGAGTCCATGGTCCTCAGCCGGAAAAAGGTGGATTGTCCTCTCCGGGTTGGGGACAGGCTCCTGTCCCAAGTGGAGGAGTTTAAGTATCTTGGGGTCTTGTTCACGAGTGAGGGGAAAATGGAGCGAGAGATCGACAGACGGATTGGAGCAGCATCTGCAGTGATGCGGACGTTGTACCGGTCTGTTGTGGTGAAGAGGGAGCTTAGTTCTAAGGCAAAGCTGTCGATTTACCAGTCAATCTACGTTCCTACTCTCACCTATGGTCACGAGCTTTGGGTAATGACCGAAAGAACGAGATCGCGGATACAAGCGGCTGAAATGAGCTTTCTCTGTAGGATTGCTGGACTCACCCTCAGAGATAGGGTGAGGAGCTCAGTCATCCGGGAGAGGCTCAGAGTAGAACCGCTGCTCCTCCACATTGAAAGGAGTCAGTTGAGGTGGTATGGGCATCTGATTAGGATGCCTCCTGGACGCCTCCCACTTGAGGTGTTTCAGGCACGTCCCACTGGGAGGAGACCCCGGGGCAGACCCAGGACTCGGTGGAGAGACTATGTCTCCCAGCTGGTCTGGGAACGCCTTGGTATCCCCTCTGAAGAGCTGGAGCAGGTGGCTGGGGAGAGGGAAGTCTGGGCTTCTCTGCTTGAACTGCTGCCTCCGCGACCCGGACCTCCGGAAAAGCGGTAGAAGATGGATGGATGGATGGATGGATGTGTAAAATAACAAAACAATTATTATATGCTATATTATGCTCAGTGTTTGTGTTAGCAACATCCAAGAGTAGCAGCTGGGGACTACTTCTTATCAGTAAGTGACGCTAGTCTTCATGGAACAATACTGTATATAATAAATAAATGCTTGAAAGAAAAATATTACACATGAGGTCATGCTCTATCATGAAGATGGCACCACAGTGATGTCTTCAGCTTCTTGTGGTGCTACATTCATTGATAACACACTCCCCCTCATGTAATATTCAGGGGGTCATGGCCCGATTTTGAGGCTTGTCACAATTTATTATTCATCAAAATAATGATAATTATTTGTCATTATGAATATTTTACTGCCCTAAATTGAGTTGTAACCTCTCCAACCTCAAATCTCAAACATGTTTTATATTTATGATTCCTGTCTGACAGAATACCTGCAACCGCCATTGCAAGCAAGCCAACTGAGATTCTATAAATTTGTTTTTCTTCTGAAGTCATGACTGATGATGCAAGATTCTGTGAGATTTTGTGTCTGAGGAATCAACCGGAGAAACTGTTTCTATAAGTGGCAGATGTGTGGGTTGACTGGTGGTCTAGTGTGTGTGTATTCATAGGATTACAAATTAAACTGTCCTTATATCTTTCGTCACCCATGTTTTTAAAATTGGTAAAAATTTGAAAATATTCTAGTGCGTATCCAGCCTTTAGGTAAACTACTAACATATCACCAAAACAATCCAACTAAAAACAAATTCAAACAACCACAGGCCACCAGTGGTAGAGCATCCGCTTCACAGCCAGGAGGTCGTGGGTTCAAGCCCCGGCCAAGGTCATACCAAAAGATCATATAAAAATGATACTTCCTGCCTTCTAGCTTGGTGCTCAGCATAATAGAATAGGGGAAGGAAAAAACTGAGGCAGCACCTTGCATGGCAGCAGCCCCTCTGATTCTAGATGTGATTAACATTGCAGATACGAGAAACGTAATTTTGTTCTGCTGTACATGATTGGCTGTATGGACTGAATGACAATAAAGCTGGCTTCTCCATATAAAGAAAAAAACCATCTTACACATATTTAGCAGCACCCCCCTGAGAGTTCAACAGTGTGATGCTCACCTGACATCTCTATGCTGGTGTATGTAAAGGCTGTGGAAGTTGTGAGTATTTGAGTCATTCTCCTTATCGCCCTTCGGTTTACACAACCTCTTTATCACCTCTGTTTTTAGCTCCACAGCGATGTATCGTGGCAACACCGACAGAAGGAGCTGCTCCTGTTGCCAAGGAAACAGACAGAATGTTGGGGGGGGGGGGGTGCAAACGAGGAGTTTAGCGACACTGTGCACCAGGTCATTGGATCTCTGTTTTACATAGGTAACGATCTGTTCACAATGGCTGTAAAAGAAATAGGCAGCCATCAAAGGCCTCCTTGAAGCGCTGCCATGTTTACTTAGTGAATCAACTTTCATCTGTTTGTTTGCCTGCTGTGAATGGTATCCATTTGGGTTTGCCTATTCTATTGCTGCTGGGCTTCAGACAAGTGAATGATTAATCTATTGGCCTAATAGAAGCAAAAGCATACAGTGACCATAGCGAGGCTGTCCACGTAAAGAGACCTCTAGTGAGAGCGATTACCCGTAACGATTTTAAATTCAAGGGCAATGAAACAAGCTGCTCACAAGAGGAAGGAAGATAAGAAGTGGATTTCTGTAATGTCAAAAACATCCACTTCAGCAGTCAGCTTTAATAAGAAGTAAAATTAATATTTTTAACAGGAAACAATACCTTATAACGGAAACTGATAGTGTCAAGAGGAGCCACATTTGATTATGTTTCACTTAGTTTAGAAATTATGTGTGGTATTCTGCATTAAACAATGATAAGAAGACCAAATGAAGCGTGTCAAACTTTAACTTGGGTGGCTGTGTGAACTGATAATGTTTGACAAGGTGGCGTCCTAACCTGCTGATATTTCTTTACTTCCTTTTTGGAACGAATGCCGCTGAACTCCTCTCTCTTCTGATTGGATCTCCTGAGATCATGCTCAGTTACCCATAAGTGAAAGAGGCCCACGAAGTTGACGCACAGGAACAGAAAAGCATTGGCCACCAGCTGAGAAGGACGTCAGAAGAAGTGATGTGAAGTAGTGTAGATAAGCTATTTCTATAATATTCAAATTAGTCAAAGATAAGATTGGAAGCTCTTTCTGGCACATGCAAAAGTCTCTATGTGGACATTTCATTTGCAAATACTGACATTTACATTTGCAGTTATACAACAAACCTGTTGTTTTCACTGCTAATATTTCAGGAAATTTTCTTTTTCAAAATCATTCAGTACCAAACAACAAGGTTAACAGTTTTTACCTGCACAGCCAGGTCTGGCATTTCTGGGCTGGTGACGGGAACATAGATACTGATGATGATGATGTGTGAAACACTGGTCCCTATCCCAACCATGAGGGCCCACGCCAGAGAGAGAGGCAGCACAGTATACACACTCAGCGAGAGGAAAAGGAAGAAGGCCACCTGAGAAGAGGAAGGAATGCCGAGGGGTACAGGTGAAAAAAGTTCAACACTAGTTTCTCTTGCATCTCTGCCTTTACGTCCTTCTCACCTGTTCCCATGCTGTAACTGGTCCTCCTGTGAAGATGAAGACTATGGCTGTGATGTATAGCGTTCCCCAGACAAACAGAGCAAGTGCTCCTCTGCATCGCCTCACCGTGGCCAACCACGGCAGGCAGACGAGCAGGGTCGTACTCAGACACAGAACAATACAAACCACCGACAGAGCACCAACATGAACATCAATGTTCTGTGCAGAAAGAAAAGAAAATTGTTTCACTAACAACGGCAACACTACGGCAATGCCAAAGCCTAAAGCATTTCACACTACAACATTTTAAAGGAGGACACTCATTCATTCATTCATTCATTCATTCATCCTCAACCACTTAATCATTTCTGGTCAGTGCTCACTCTTTTGTCTGCTCTCTCTCATACCACAAACCTTATGTCTCACTCCAAAATAAGGAAATTACTCCCAATATGGTGCTGACTTTCTTCAGATTTTTACACAATATAAGAGCTCTCAAGACAGCATAAAGCAGACTGAACATGCTCTAACACTTATTCTGAGGTAAAGAAGTGTTTATGGGTATTGTGCAGATGAACTCTCACTCTGCCCCTACCCCCAAGTCTCACCTGTGCACAATTCCCTCTAAATCTCACTCCAAGCTTTTCTGAAAAGTTGGCAACTCTAATATTATACTCACTCCACTAGCCATCCGCGTTCCCACTTGGTTCATCAATACACAATTAAATAGAAATCTTGTATCATTTTGGCTACAATAGCCCTGTAATCTCACTGGTAGTTGGTCTAGCTTAGATAGCACTAATAAAGTCAGTCTCCCAATCATTCTAGGTCATTTCTGTGCTGATTTTATCACAGGGACCAGTCCAATCCTATTGACCACTCAAAAAACAAATCCCTGTATCCAGTGACACTTTATTTGGGCTTTTACATGCTCACATTTAGTCAACTTTATGTTAGTTAGCTCAGGCTGCTTCAGACGGCTGATGCTAACTAGCTAACATTAGCATGGCATCAACCACAGATCTCAGCAGTGATGACAGAGGGAAGGAATGTGGCATAAACAGGTGCTCATCGACATTTAAATAAACAGGTGTGGGACACGTATGTATCACTTTAAGCTTCACATCTCAGAGAAGAACAAAGAACTGGGTCTCCTTGGAGATAACAGGAGGATGTGAAAATCTAGTCTTTGGTATGCAAGAGACGGCCTTGGGGGATTTCCTGGTCTGCCAGAGACTATGAGGAGGATGTTATAGGATTTAAGAGAAGATGCATTGTTACTTGTGATTAAATGCAATGTGACTGTGAGCTTTGAAGGTCCTGGATATATAAAGGACGAATGTCTGTGTTTTTCCTCTTTCTGCTTGCTGATGTTGGAAGATGTGAATAAACCTGACTCGTGAGATAAACTCTGCCTCGTCATTTTCATATTTCCACACTGGTGACCCTAAGACGTATCATGGATGAAAGAAATTCCCCCGGGCCAGACTCATCGGGAGCCCCCAGCCCAGCGTATGCCGCTACGGTCCAGCTGCCGGACTTTTGGCGAGACAACCCGCGCTCCTGGTTCCACTTGGTCGAAGCACAGTTCGCCCTCCGGGGGATAACGATAGATGACACGAAGTTCTACCATGTGGTTGCAAAGCTCGACAACCGCATGGCTCGGCATGTGGAGAGCCTATTGGAGCAGCCACCGGCCAACGACAAATACGGCGGGTTGAAAGCTACGCTCATCCAGCACTTCACTCTCTCAGCTGAGGAGAGAGCAGAAAGGCTCCTGGCTCTGAACGACTTGGGAGATGGCACGCCCATTGACCTGATGGAGAACATGCTGAGGTTGAGGGGCTCAGACGACGACGACTTCATCTTCACCCACATTCTCCTCAGGACCCTACCGTCGGCCACGAGAGCGACCCTGGCCAGTTCGCCGTTGTTGGCCCAGCGGGACTTCCGCGCGCTGGCCCAGGAGGCGCACCGGATTCTCAACGCCAGCAAACAGCGCGCGGCCACCGCAGCAGCGACGGAGTTCGGCGCGACGGCCGGAGATGGCGGGGGGCCAGAGACGGCGGTAGCAGAACCACCGACGACGGCAGCGGCGGGGGCCAAGGATCGCGGAGGAGACACCCTCTGTTTCTACCATCGCCGCTTTGCAGAGAAGGCACGCAAATGTATACCACCGTGCCAGTTCAAGCGCTCGGAAAACGCCAAGACCGGGGGTCGGTAGCAGCTGCGGCCCTCGGGGAGGAGAACAAGCTGCTCTACTTGAAGGATGCGCACTCGAGGAGGCATTTCCTCGTGGACACAGGCTCCCAGTTGAGTTTCATCACACCTTCCTCCGCTGACCGGCTGGCGGTTTCCAGAGGTCCCGGGGTGTCAGCAGCGAACGGCTCGGAGATTAAGACCTTTGGTGAGAGGACTCTGCTTCTGTCCCTACACGGCCGTACATTTGAGTGGACTTTTGTCATAGCTGCAGTAAATTTCAATATGTTGGGGGCTGATTTTCTGTGCTCACATGGTTTGTTGGTTGATCTTGCTAACAGGCGCCTGGTTAATGCACTTTCTTTTTATTCTATTCCCTGTACAGCCCGAGTGGCCCCGCCAACAGCACAAGCCAACGTCACAGCTGCAAGTGGTAAGTTCCACACACTGCTCACTCAGTTTCCAGCACTCACGGTCCCCACATTTTCAGCGGCCGTCGCCAAACACGGGGTGGAACATTTTATTACTACCACCGGACCGCCCGTTTTTGCAAAAGCTCGGCGCTTGGATTCAGCTAAACTGACCATAACGCACGAGGAGTTCGCCAACCTGGAAAGGTTGGGCATCATCAGGCGTTCGAAGAGCCCATGGGCTTCCCCGCTTCACATGGTCCCGAAAGCTGACGGCTCGTGGCGACCTTACGGAGATTTCCGCAGGTTGAACAACGCCACAGCGCATGACCGCTACCCAATCCCACATATCCAAGATTTTTCCGTTCATTTGGCGGGGGCGCGCGTTTTTTCTAAGATAGACTTGGTCCGCAGTTACCACCAAGTCCCAGTGCGCGCTGAGGACATACCCAAAACAGCGGTAATAACTCCGTTTGGTCTATTCGAGTTTTTGCGCATGCCATTTGGGCTTAAAGGCGCTGCGCAGACGTTCCAACGCATGATGGACGCGGTGTTGCGCGATCTCCCCTTCGTATTCGTCTACCTGGACGACATCTTAGTAGCCAGCGTGTCCGAAGACGAACACGAAAACCACCTCACGGCAGTTTTCCAGAGGTTGGGAGAGCACGGTTTAATAATCTACCCAGCGAAGTATCAGTTCGGGGTGATGCAGATTGATTTTTTGGGGCATCGTGTCTCTCCAGAAGGAGCGGTTCCGCTGCCTGACAAAGTGCGAGCGGTAGCAAATTTTCCCCAGCCACAAACGGTCAAGGCGTTACAGGAGTTTTTGGGAATGGTGAATTTTTATAGCCGTTTCCTGCCCCGCGCAGCGCAGCTCATGCAACCATTGTATGCCACACTCAAAAAACAAAAACCCACAAATAAGATCGAATGGTCTCCGGAGCGAGAGCGAGCATTCTCGGAGGTCAAAACAGCCCTGGCAAACGCTGCATTGTTAGCACATCCAGACCCAACGGCCCGCATAGCGCTCACTACTGACGCGTCAGATGTGGCCATAGGGGCGGTTGTGGAGCAGCGTGTAGCCGGGGCTTGGCAGCCACTCGCCTTTTTCAGCAGGACTTTGCGCGATAGTGAACGAAAATACAGCACATTCGACAGGGAGTTGTTAGCTCTCCATTTGGCCATTCGCCACTTCCAGTTCTGGCTGGAGGGACGCCGTTTCACCGCGTTCGTTGACCACAAGCCGCTGACATTCGCGATGGCCAAGGTTTCAGAACCGTGGTCAGGCCGGCAGCAAAGACAGCTGGCCGCCATCTCAGAGTTTACTACCGATATTCAGCATGTGGCGGGTAAACTGAATGTAGTGGCAGACTGTCTCTCGCGCGCCATGGCGGCCCCAGTCCGCGTAGGGATAGATTACGCAGCCATGGCCGCGGATCAGGTTAGCGACGCGGACGTGCGTGCGCTCCAGTCTGGACCAACAGGGTTAAGGCTGGAGAACAGGGTGCTGCGAGACGGTATGCCCCCCCTAATCTGCGATGTCTCCACTGGGCGACCGCGTCCTGTGGTACCGGCCACGTGGCAACGCCGCGTTTTTGACTCGATTCATTCTTTGGCGCATCCAGGAGTGCGTGCGTCGGTCAAAATGGTAGGAGAGAAATTTGTATGGCCGAGCCTGCGCAAACAAGTTAAGGAGTGGGCAGCAGGCTGCATGGCTTGTCAACGAGTCAAGGTACACAGACACACGAGAGCTCCCTTGGAGCCGTTTCACATCCCGGCCAAGAGGTTCGATCATGTTCACGTGGACCTCGTAGGCCCCCTCCCGCCGTCACAGGGGTGCACACACCTTCTGACAATGGTGGACCGCACCACGCGCTGGCCGGAAGTGGTCCCACTGGCGTCAACCACAGCCAAGGAGGTGGCGCGCGCGTTTTTAACAGCATGGGTAGCGCGCTTTGGAGTCCCGTCGGACATTACGTCCGACAGAGGTCCTCAATTTGTTTCCGAACTTTGGTCAGCAATGGCCCACAGCCTGGGGGTAACGATCCACCGCACAACCGCGTACAATCTGCAGGCTAATGGGTTATGCAAACGTTTTCATAGGTCATTGAAAGCGGCTCTCAGAGCGTCGCTGACGGATGCAAATTGGGTAGACAGGCTACCGTGGGTTTTATTGGGGTTGCGTTCTGCACCTAAAGAGGACTTAGAAGCCTCCCCGGCTGAGCTAGTTTTTGCGCACCCTCTTCGGCTGCCCGGGGAGTTTCTCCCAGATAATCCTGCGCCAGATAGCTCCCTGTCTCAGCGGTTGCAGTGTGGCACGGAATCGGGCACGCTGCCTGGCCCCGTTCACCACAGTTTTCCGCGCGTTTTTGTGCCTAAGGCTTTGAAAAACGCGGAGTTTGTTTTTGTCAGACACAATGCCCATCGCCCACCGCTGCGACCACCTTATGATGGACCATTTACAGTGCTGGAAACAGGGGACAAGCATTTTTTGCTAGATTTGGGGGGCAGGAAGGAAAAGATTGGCATAAACAGGCTCAAACCCGCCTTTGTGGTGGCGGACGAGGATGTGCTGTTGGCCAGGGCTCCTCGGCGTGGCAGACTTCCCCGGGGACATTCCCCAGAACACCCACAGGGAATGACAAACAGTTCTCACCCCCAGACAGCAGCTCCCCAGCAGGATGGCGCCGCAGAAGTGGCGAAGCCCGCTTACAGCAGATACGGGAGGAGACTGAGGCCCAAGCAGCACGTGGGTTAATGTGTAATGATTTTATCATGACATGCAGACTGTTATTCTGTTGTTCCATCTTAGATGTTTGGGGGGGGGGGGTCATGTGGGACACATATGTATCACTTTAAGCTTCACATCTCAGAGTAGAACAAAGAACTGGGTCTCCTTGGAGGTAACAGGAGGATGTGAAAATCTAGTCTTTGGTATGCAAGAGACGGTCTTGGGGGATTTCCTAGTCTGCCAGAGACTATGAGGAGGATGTTATAGGATTTAAGAGAAGATGCATTGTTACTTGTGATTAAATGCAATGTGACTGTGAGCTTTGAAGGTCCTGGATATATAAAGGACGAATGTCTGTGTGTTTCCTCTTTCTGCTTGCTGATGTTGGAAGATGTGAATAAACCTGACTCGTGAGAAAAACTCTGCCTCGTCATTTTCACATTTCCACACAGGCACTAAAACGGGCTTCTGTAAAGAAGTGTGTTTAGTCAGGGTGCAAAATGATGCTGCACTATCCACCTTATTCCTGAGGGCACTGCTGTAGAAACGATTATGGGTGCAACTTCCGGTTTTGGCTGAAGTAGTGTTAAATCAGTCAGCAAGGGTGGAGTAGTGGGGCATTTAAAATAGCGTTTTTAAAAGTGTTTCAAATTTGTTTTAATGTATAGTCCACATACGTGTTTTGTAGTCAAGTGGCAGATAATTTCAGCAGTTGTAGTTTTTATATTTTTGAATGTTTTTGCATAGTTCTGGTACTTGCTGCTGTCCGTGGTGTGAGGCTTCTCACAAATAAGCACAGCTAAATCTGTGGCTTCAACAGCAATGCATAGATCATGCACCGAAAAATAAAAAGCACTGTTGGTGTGATCGGTGGTACAGACACAACAGCAGCAGGTATGTTTTCACTTGTATGACTGTCACAGATCTGACATTTATATATGTCATCAGATATAAGGCTGCATGAAGCAAAATAATATATTAAAAAAATAGTCACAGTTTGCTTCCTAAGGCTTAACAATTTAAGAAAAATATCAAATAGGGGTTTTTTGCATTTGCTGAACTGCATTGGAACGATATGGACTTCATATTAGCAGGTTCAGCACGCATTAATTTTTAAATTATCACAAAATATAGAGCAATAAAATTTTGAACCATTGTCAGAAAATGTCTGTACGTGTCAAGTTAAATAACAAGCATTCACGGCATGACAGCAGCATGAGCATTTTAATGTTGGGGTAAAACAAACAGCTTGCAGCTGTCTGTATTTACCCCCACATTAAAACACCCAAGCATGGTGTTGTGGTTCTCTGTGGCTCTGACTAGAGTCTATGTCTGCTCTGAGGTAAATCTGATTATGTCCAACATATTTTAACAAAATGCAACCGACTTTAATGCCTCCTCATGGATCGTCACCTTATCGTGGTGGGGGGGTTCCCAGTGATCCCAGGAGCTATGTTGTCCGGGGGCAATTTGCCTCTGATAGGGTCTCCCAAGACAAACTGGTCCTGGGTGAAGGGCCAGACTAAGAACGATCCAACAGACTCTCATGATAAATTGTATATCAAGGATTCAGTGTACCCCGCCCGGTATGGGGTTACCGGGGCCCCACCCTGGAGCCAGGCCTGGGGGAGGGGCTCGAAGGCTAGCGTCTGGTGGCCGGGTTTCCACCCATGGGACCCGGCCGGCTCAGCCCGAAGGAGTTACATGGGTCCGCCCTCCAGTGGGTTCACCACCTGCAGGAGGGATCATGGGGGGCCGGTGCTATGTGGATTAGGTGGCGGTCAAAGGCGGAGACCTTGGCGGACTGATCCCAAGCTTTCTAAACTGGCTTTTGGTACGTGGAATGTCACCTTTCTGGTGGGGAAGGAGCCTGAGCTGGTGTACGAGGTTGAGCGATACCGGCTAGATATAGTCGGCCTCACCTCAACACACAGCTCCGGTTCCGGAACCAGTCTCCTGGAGAGGGGCTGGAGCTTGGCCTTTTCTGGAGTTGCCCCGGGTGAGAGGCGACGAGCAGGGGTGGGTATTCTTGTATCGCCCCACCTTGCTGCCTCTATATTGGAGTTTTCCCCGGTGGACGAAAGGGTTGCTTCCCTGCGCCTTCGGGTTGGGAAACGGGTCCTGACCATCATTTGTGCCTATGCACCAAATGATGTTTCAGAGTACCCACCCTTTTTGGAGTCTGTGACTGGGGTGCTGGAGGGTACTCCTCCTGGAGACTCCATTGTCCTACTGGGGGACTTCAATGCGCACGTGGGCAACGACAGTGAAACCTGGAGGGGGGTGATTGGGAGGAACGGCCTGCCCGATCTGAGCCCGAGTGGTGTTCAGTTATTGGACTTCTGTGCTAACCACAGTCTGTCTATAACGAACACCATGTTCAAGCATAAGGGTGTCCATATGTGCACCTGGCACCAGGACACCCTAGGTCGCAGGTCGATGATCGATTTTGTTATCGTATCATCAGACCTGCGACCGTATGTCTTGGACACCCGAGTAAAGAGAGGTGCAGAGCTGTCAACTGATCACCACCTGGTGGTGAGTTGGATCCGATGGCAGGGGAGGAAGCCATTCAGACCTGGTAGACCCAAACGTATAGTGAGGGTGTGCTGGGAGCGTCTGGCTGAGGCCCCTGTCCGGGAGGTCTTCAACTCCCACCTCCGGAAGAACTTCAACCACATTCCGAAGGAGTCTGGAGACATGGAGTCTGAATGGGCCATGTTCTCCACCTCTGTTGTTGAAGCGGCGGCCCACAGCTGCGGCCGCAAGGTGGTCGGTGCATCTCGTGGTGGCAACCCCCGAACCAAGTGGTGGACACCAGTGGTGAGGGGGGCCATTAAGCTGAAGAAGGAGTCCTATCAAGCTTGGTTGGCTTGTGGGACTCCCGAAGCAGCTGAGGTGTACCGGCAGGCCAAGCGGAGTGCAGCTCGGGTGGTTGCTGAAGCAAAAACCCGGGTATGGGAGGAGTTCGGTGAGGCCATGGAACAAGACTTTCGGTCGGCCTCAAAGAGATTCTGGCAAACTGTTCGGCGGCTCAGGAGGGGAAAGCAGCTCCCCATCCACACCGTGTATGGTGCGGATGGGACACTGTTGACTTCAACTGGGGATATCGTCGGGCGGTGGAAGGAATACTTCGAGGATCTCCTCAATCCCACTGATACGCCTTCCACAGAGGAAGCAGGGCTTGGGGACGAGGGGGATGACTCGCCTATCACAGGGGCTGAGGTCGCCAAGGTGGTTAAAAATCTCCTTGGTGACCGGGCCCCGGAGGTGGACGAGATTCGCCCTGAGTACCTCAAGGCCCTGGATGTTGTTGGGTTGTCATGGTTGACACGCCTCTGCAATATTGCGTGGAGGTTGGGGGCAGTGCCTTTGGCATGGCAAACCGGGGTGGTGGTTCCTCTCTTCAAAAAAGGGGACCGGAGGGTGTGCTCCAACTTTAGAGGGATCACACTCCTCAGCCTCCCTGGGAAGGTCTATGCCAAGGTACTGGAGAGGAGAGTCCGGCCGTTGGTCGAACCTCGGATTCAGGAGGAGCAATGTGGTTTTCGTCCTGGCTGTGGCACATCGGACCAGCTCTTTACCCTCTCGAGAATTCTTGAGGGTTCGTGGGAGTTTGCCCAAACAGTTTACATGTGTTTTGTGGACTTGGAGAAGGCATTTGACCGCGTCCCTCGTGGATTTTTGTGGGGGGTGCTTCGGGAGTATGGGGTATCGGGCTTGTTGTTATGAGCTATTCGGTCTCTGTACGACCGTTGTGAGAGTTTGGTTCGTATTGCCAACACTCGGTCAGAGTCATTCCCAGTGAGAGTTGGACTCCGCCAGGGCTGCCCTTTGTCACCGATCCTGTTTATAATTTTTATGGACAGGATTTCTAGGCGCAGCCAGGGAATGGAGGGTGTCATGCTTGGTGACCACAGGATCTCATCTCTGTTGTTTGCAGATGATGTTGTCCTGTTGGCTTCATCCAGCAATGACCTACAGCTCTTGCTGGGACGGTTTGCCGCTGAGTGTGAAGTGGCTGGGATGAGAATCAGCACCTCCAAGTCTGAGTCCATGGTCCTCAGCCGGAAAAAGGTGGATTGTCCTCTCCGGGTTGGGGACAGGCTCCTGCCCCAAGTGGAGGAGTTTAAGTATCTTGGGGTCTTGTTCACGAGTGAGGGGAAAATGGAGCGAGAGATCGACAGACGGATTGGAGCAGTTTCTGCAGTGATGCGGACGTTGTACCGGTCTGTTGTGGTGAAGAGGGAGCTTAGTTCTAAGGCAAAGCTGTCGATTTACCAGTCAATCTACGTTCCTACTCTCACCTATGGTCACGAGCTTTGGGTAATGACCGAAAGAACGAGATCGCGGATACAAGCGGCTGAAATGAGCTTTCTCCGTAGGATTGCTGGACTCACCCTCAGAGATAGGGTGAGGAGCTCAGTCATCCGGGAGAGGCTCAGAGTAGAACCGCTGCTCCTCCACATTGAAAGGAGTCAGTTGAGGTGGTATGGGCATCTGATTAGGATGCCTACTGGACGCCTCCCACTTGAGGTGTTTCAGGTACGTCCCACTGGGAGGAGACCCCGGGGCAGACCCAGGACTCGGTGGAGAGACTATGTCTCCCAGCTGGTCTGGGAACGCCTTGGTATCCCCTCTGAAGAGCTGGAGCAGGTGGCTGGGGAGAGGGAAGTCTGGGCTTCTCTGCTTGAACTGCTGCCTCCGCGACCCGGACCTCCGGAAAAGCGGTAGAAGATGGATGGAGATGCAACCGACTTTATTGCAGTGGCAACATTGATATATCTCAGAGCTTTTATTTGTTTACAGAGTTAGCATTTTAGCAGCGGAGCTAACTAACGGAGCTACTGTCTGCAAGGCCACTTTTTAAGGTCATTTTCTCATCCCTCGATAGTCGTGGGAAGTGGTATGATTATATTACTTTTTTTGAGGTGCAAAAGGCTGTGTTCCCACATTTTTGATGCCAAAGTCATTGTTTTTTAACAAGGAAAAGTGTCCTATTTCCGTGACAACCTCACAGTCTAAACTAGTACTGGAAGTTACGCACATAATTCACACAAGACATTATGGTGGCTAGGAATAAGGTGGCTACAACGGGGAAAATAAGTATTGAACATGTCAACATTTTTCTCATGAAACATATTTCTGATGGAGCCATTGACCTGAGATTTTCACCAGATATTGGTAACAACCCAAGTAATCCATACATACAAAGAAATCAAGGCAACTATGTTCACAAAACAAGTTATATTTAATAAAGTGGAATGACACAGGGAATAAGTATTGAATGTGCTTGGTGAAATTCATTTAATATTTAGTAGAAAAGCCTTTGTTGGTAATAAGAGTTTCCAGATACCTCTTGTATGAAGAAACCAGGTGCAGGCATTGCTCAGGAGTGATTTTAGCCCATTCTTTCAATTCAATTCAACTATATTTATATAGTGCCATTTCACAACATTCTTCCAGACAAACTGTCTTTTTTTTCCCCCTTGTCCTGCCAAGCAGCTAGGTGAGCAGAACAGAAATCTGTTTCCTTTATTGTGCTTAAATAGATTTACTTTGCCAAAAGGAGCTTTACACAGTACATATACAGTATATGTACTGTATATTATTTATAAACTCCTCTTGTAATAGCGTTTAATACTTTATTTAAATTGTTTTACCAATGATGGACCCGACAGGGGGAGAATGAGGAAAGAAGGGGTGGGGAGGGGGAAAGAAAAGGGAGAGGAACAAACAGAGAAGACAAACAGACTAACACAACTGTAACAAACAGAAGACAAACTGTTTCTTCTACTGAAAAGGTCTCATCACAAGTCTGGCATCTGTACCTGTTAATGGAGAGACATACACTACTCACAAAAAGCTAGGGATACTTGGCCCTCGGGTGAAACTTCAGGATGTACCTAAAATGCACTATAACCTTTCCAGGTGAACTTAATTTGACCTTCTCTAATCTTTTGAATGCACATTTCCAACTGTTCAGTGTTTCAGTACTTTTTGGATAACTTGCTGTTCTCTAACAAGATGCTTAATGCCAAAATTCACAACAGGTGTTTCATCCATGAATTGACCAATAAATTTTCTGGTTCAGTTAGAATTGGTATTTAAACAGTCCTCTTCATCATGCTTTTCACATTTTGACATCATGAGACCAAGACAACACCTCACAACTGATCAACAGTATCTCACCATTATGAGACTTCAAACCTGATGTTGTCAGAGGGAAGTGGCCACTGAGCTTAGAGTGTCACAGACTGTCATCAGCAGGTTGCAACAGAGATACAGAGAAACTGGAAGAGTCACACAAAGGCATAGAAGTGGACGTCCTTTGGCCACATCCCACGCTGATGACTCCTTCATTGTGAACAGTGCCCTGCGGAACCAGATGATGAATGGCACTCAACTCCAGGCACATTTAAGGGAGATGAGAGGCACCCAAGTGTCACGTCAGACCATTTGAAACTGTTTACATCAGTGTGGTCTGCATGCTAGATGACCTGCAAGGGTACCTGACCACACCAGGCACAGGTGTCATCGTCTTGCATGGGCCAGGGAGCATTTACGCTGGACAAATGACCAGTGAGTGTCAGTGCTGTTCTCTGATGAAAGTCAATTCACGTTGAGCAGAAATGATGGCTACCAACGATGCTGGAGACGTCAAGGAGAGCACTATGCATCAGCCACTGTTGTGGTGGCATTACACTCTGTGCAGGTGTGTCTAGTCCATACAGACTTGCCCTACACCTTGTGAATGGCACAGTAACAAGCTGATACTACCTGAATAACATCATTAATCCAGTCATTGTGCCCCTGCATGAACAACACAGGCCTAATTTCATCTTCATGGCCGACAATGCTCCAGCTCATCGAGGTTGCATCATTAGGGAATGGCTGCTGGAGGCTGGGGTACCTCAAATGGAGTGGCCTGCACTTTCTCCAAACTTGAATCCCATAGAAAACCGATGGGATCAGCTGAGTCGCCATGTAGAGACTCTTAACCCTGCACCCCTCAACCTCAATGACCTGAGGGCCACCCGTCAAGAAGAATGGAATGTCATGCCTCAGCAGACAATAAGTCAACTTGTGAACAGCATGAGATGTCATTGTCAAGCTGTAATTGATGCTCAAGGGCACATGACAAGTTATTGAGACATTGACATTTTCTGTTGTGGTATACCCACCACTGTTGTTGGCTTTTGTTTTAGTAAATTGTTTGAGATGAGGAAATCACCATTGCATGCTTCTACTTAAACTGTCTTCAAATCTTGAAGGTTCTGTGGGTGTCTTTTATGAACTCTGATCTTCAGTTCAATCCACATATTTTCATTTGGATTCCGGTCAGGTGACTGACTGGGCCATTCTAGCAGCTTTATTTTCCTTCTCTGGAGTCAATTGCTCCGCACTGTGTGTCTATATCTGTGTCTATGTGTCCGCACTGTGTGTCTATATATATATATATATATACACACTACCGTTCAAAAGTTTGGGGTCACTTAGAAATTTCCTTATTTTTGAAAGAAAAGCACTTATTTTCAATGAAGATAACTTTAAACTAATCAGAAATACACTCTATACATTGCTAATGTGGTAAATGACTATTCTAGCTGCAAATGTCTGGTTTTTGGTGCAATGTCTACATAGGTGTATAGAGGCCCATTTCCAGCAACTATCACTCCAGGGTTCTAATGGTACAATGTGTTTGCTCATTGCGTCAGAAGGCTAATGGATGATTAGAAAACCCTTGTGCAATCATGTTAGGTCTGCAATGCTGTAATTGCTGCAAATGGAGGATTCTTTGACGAAAGCAAAGTTTGAAGGAAAAAATTATTATTTCAAATACAAATCATTATTTCTAACCTTGTCAATGTCTTGACTATATTTTCTATTCATTTTACAACTCATGGTGGTAAATAAGTGTGACTTTTCATGAAAAACACAAAATAATTGTCTGGGTGACCCCAAACTTTTGAACGGTAGTGTATATATATATTTATAATAATATGTACATATGTATACTAGCTGCTCTTGTTTTTTCTTGCCTTCTGATTGTTGCTCTGAGTGTTGCTATCCCTGTGTTGTTGCAATCTTGGAATTTCCCCATTGTGGGACTAATAAAGGCTTATCTTATCTTAATTGAGAGTTCCCTTGGCTATGTGTTTGGGATGACTGTCTTGCTGGAATGTCCACTTTCGTTTTACCTCCAGGATCTTGGCAGATGGCAACAGGTTCTTCTGAAAGATGTCTCTGTACATTTGTCCATTCATCTTTCCTTCAATTATATGAAGTCTGCCTGTACCATGTGCTGAAAAACACCCTCACACCATGATGGGATTTGCAGTGCCATTTCTCCTCCAAACATGTTGTGTGTTCTGGCACCCATCATTATGTTTTGGAACAATAAGGTTGCGAAGTTCTAGAGAGCTTTTTTGCTTCTACCCATCATGAGTTCTTTGTGGTGTGACAATCTGATTTTCACAGACCTTTTTAAAGACTATTAGTCAGGACTTAACCATGTGAAATTAATTTGTACTGATGGGGGATGGGATGGCTTCCTAAATTCTGATGGATTTCAGCTGGTTTCTTGGCTTTCTATGCCTTTTTGCACCTTTTTCTTCACGTGTTCAATACTTATTCCCTGGGACATTCTACTTTATTAAATAAAACTTGTTTTGTGAACACAGTTGCCTTGATTTCTTTGTATGTATGGATTACTTTGGTTGTTACTGATATCTGGTGAAAATCTCAGGTCAATGGATCCGTCAGAAATATGTGACCTGTGCTGGCAAAATGAGTCGGAATGTGCACCGGCTAATTACAAGCTACAGGCACGTGAAGTCACAAATCATGTTTCTTTCTCTGTTTGCTGATGGCAAGTCCCGGGAAAACCCCAGTCAGTGCTTGGTATCATTGGCTATGTTTACATGGACACAAGTAACCGTATTAAAAGCCTGATCGGAATAAAAATGCTTCATGTAAACATGGCAATCTGAATATTCTAACCCGATCACGCTCAATCGGATCAAAATTTCATTCCGATTGAGAGGGGTGGGTTATGCCGATTGTTAATCCGAATGGTGCGCATGAAAACACTTATTCCGAACGTAGGGCAGAAAATATGTTTACTGCGCATGTCTGTACACCAGCTGCACGTCGACGTGACGTATTTCCGCCTTAGCAGCAGCTAGCGGAAAACATAGCGGGAGTAAAACAAAACTGGTCTGTATCGTCCTGCTGTCTCCCTCTGTTCGTCATATGCAGAAGTTGTGGAAATGTGTAAATGACGAGGCAAGGTTTTGTCTCAAGGCATGTTTTATTACACATTCGCCATCATCGATAAAGTTGAAAAAGAGGAACTCTCAGACAAATTCGTTCCTTATATACCCAGGCTTTCACAGCTCACAATTCACATGCATTAACATCACAAGTCACAATGCATTTCCTCTTTAATCCTTCAGCCTCCCCCTCTCCGTCCTTGGCCAACAAAGGTCCCCTACACAGTCTCTAGACACACAAAGGACCCTCCCAAGGCCGTCTCCTGCATAACAAGGACTACACTTTCACACCCTCCTGTTATCGCCAAGGAGACTCAGTTCTTTGTTCTATTCTGAGATATTAAAAGCCTGATCGGAATAAAAATGCTTCATGTAAACATGGCAATCTGAATATTCTAACCCGATCACGCTCAATCGGATCAAAATTTCATTCCGATTGAGAGGGGTGGGTTATGCCGATTGTTAATCCGAATGGTGCGCATGAAAACACTTATTCCGAACGTAGTGCAGAAAATATGTTTACTGCGCATGTCTGTACACCAGCTGCATGTCGACGTGACGTATTTCCGCCTTAGCAGCAGCTAGCGGAGAACATAGCGGGAGTAAAACAAAACTGGTCTGTATCGTCCTGCTGTCTCCCTCTGTTCGTCATATGCAGAAGTTGTGGAGATGTGTAAATGACGAGGCAAGGTTTTGTCTCAAGGCATGTTTTATTACACATTCGCCATCATCGATAAAGTTGAAAAAGAGGAACTCTCGGACAAATTCGTTCCTTATATACCCAGGCTTTCCATCCATCCATCCATCCATCTTCTACCGCTTTTCCGGAGGTCCGGGTCGCGGAGGCAGCAGTTCAAGCAGAGAAGCCCAGACTTCCCTCTCCCCAGCCACCTGCTCCAGCTCTTCAGAGGGGATACCAAGGCGTTCCCAGACTAGCTGGGAGACATAGTCTCTCCACCGAGTCCTGGGTCTGCCCCGGGGTCTCCTCCCAGTGGGACGTGCCTGAAACACCTCAAGTGGGAGGCGTCCAGGAGGCATCCTAATCAGATGCCCATACCACCTCAACTGACTCCTTTCAATGTGGAGGAGCAGCGGTTCTACTCTGAGCCTCTCCCGAATGACTGAGCTCCTCACCCTATCTCTGAGGGTGAGTCCAGCAATCCTACGGAGAAAGCTCATTTCAGCCGCTTGTATCCGCGATCTCGTTCTTTCGGTCATTACCCAAAGCTCGTGACCATAGGTGAGAGTAGGAACGTAGATTGACTGGTAAATCGACAGCTTTGCCTTAGAACTAAGCTCCCTCTTCACCACAACAGACCGGTACAACGTCCGCATCACTGCAGATGCTGCTCCAATCCGTCTGTCGACCTCTCGCTCCATTTTCCCCTCACTCGTGAACAAGACCCCAAGATACTTAAACTCCTCCACTTGGGGCAGGAGCCTGTCCCCAACCCGGAGAGGACAATCCACCTTTTTCCGGCTGAGGACCATGGACTCGGACTTGGAGGTGCTGATTCTCATCCCAGCCGCTTCACACTCAGCGGCAAACCGTCCCAGCAAGAGCTGTAGGTCATTGCTGGATGAAGCCAACAGGACAACATCATCTGCAAACAACAGAGATGAGATCCTGTGGTCACCAAGCATGACGCCCTCCATTCCCTGGCTGCGCCTAGAAATCCTGTCCATAAAAATTATGAACAGGACCGGTGACAAAGGGCAGCCCTGGCGGAGTCCAACTCTCACTGGGAATGACTCCGACCGAGTGTTGGCAATGCGAACTAAACTCTCACAACGGTCGTACAGAGACCGAATAGCTCGTAACAACAAGCCCGATACCCCATACTCCCGAAGCACCCCCCACAAAAATCCACGAGGGACGCGGTCAAATGCCTTCTCCAAGTCCACAAAACACATGTAAACTGGTTGGGCAAACTCCCACGAACCCTCAAGAATTCTCGAGAGGGTAAAGAGCTGGTCCGATGTGCCACGGCCAGGACGAAAACCACATTGCTCCTCCTGAATCCGAGGTTCGACCAACGGCCGGACTCTCCTCTCCAGTACCTTGGCATAGACCTTCCCAGGGAGGCTGAGGAGTGTGATCCCTCTAAAGTTGGAGCACACCCTCCGGTCCCCTTTTTTGAAGAGAGGAACCACCACCCCGGTTTGCCATGCCAAAGGCACTGCCCCCGACCTCCACGCAATGTTGCAGAGGCGTGTCATATACCCAGGCTTTCACAGCTCACAATTCACATGCATTAACATCCCAAGTCACAATGCATTTCCTCTTTAATCCTTCAGCCTCCCCCTCTCCGTCCTTGGCCAACAAAGGTCCCCTACACAGTCTCTAGACACACAAAGGACCCTCCCAAGGCCGTCTCCTGCATAACAAGGACTACACTTTCACACCCTCCTGTTATCTCCAAGGAGACTCAGTTCTTTGTTCTATTCTGAGATATTAAAAGCCTGATCGGAATAAAAATGCTTCATGTAAACATGGCAATCTGAATATTCTAACCCGATCACGCTCATTCGGATCAAAATTTCATTCCGATTGAGAGGGGTGGGTTATGGCGATTGTTAATCCGAATGGTGCGCATGAAAACACTTATTCCGAACGTAGGGCAGAAAATATGTTTACTGCGCATGTCTGTACACCAGCTGCACGTCGACGTGACGTATTTCCGCCTTAGCAGCAGCTAGCGGAAAACATAGCGGGAGTAAAACAAAACTGGTCTGTATCGTCCTGCTGTCTCCCTCTGTTCGTCATATGCAGAAGTATGTACTTGTAGCTTCATTACGGAGACCAGCAGAAGCAAAAGTACAGTCTGAATAACATAATACAGGTCAATTTCGACACGAAGCGGGGCTTGCTAACACTGGAAGTTGCTTCTTCTTCTACTATTTTTTGAATGTCGAAATGTCAACGTGTGCATGTCAAAATGATTTATTCCATTCAAACGTGTGACACATGGAAACGCACGTCCTAATCAGATCAGCTTCTTCAGGATCCATGTAAACAGTAAAATTCTGATCTGAATTGTAATCAAATTGAAGAAATTTTGTCCATGTAACTGTGGCCATTAATGTAAAGCTTGGAACTCCTATTTTCTAAAAATACATAAAAATAATGTAATAATATAACAATAATAACGTATTTCATAAAAATACATATTTCTGCGGAAGACGTAAGTCAGGACGGATCGAACGCAAGTTTTCAAACCAGACAAAATATAAACAAAATCGGCTTGTTGCTGGTCTGTTTTTGCCCAATTCCTACAAATTAAATATCATTTTGAAGGTCTTTCAATACAGAATATGAAAATAATGTTACCTCAGTTTTGAAAATTTCCTCATTATGACTCATTTTGGGCAGCGCGGTGGCGGAGTGGTTAGCACTGCAGCAGCACAGCAACTCACCCTTGGTCGGGGGATCCTGGGTTCGATCCCAGCTCCCAACCAACAGTGATCTGTGTGGAGTTTGCATGTTCTCCCCGTGTCTGCGTGGGTTTACTTCGGGATTTCTGCGGTTTCCTCCCACATGCCAAAAACATGAAAGTTAGGTTAACTGGCATCAACTGGGGATTCTAAATTGTCCTTAGGTATGACTGTGAAAGTGAATGGTTATCTGTCTCTCTGTGTTGTCCCTGCGACGGACTGGTGATCTGTCCATGGTGTACCCTGCCTCTTGCCCAAAGATGCTGGGATAGGCTCCAGCACCCCCGCGACCCAAAGAGGATTAAGCGGAAGAAGATAGATGGATGGATGGATGGATGGATGGATGGATGGATGGATGGATGACTCATTTTGCCAGCATGGGTCACATATGTTTAATGAGAAAAATGTTGGCGTGTTCAATACTTATTTTCCCCACTGTATATAGATGTTTCGACCAAAGCATGTTAGACATTTCATTAACACTTACGAAAACTGTGTCAACCTGTGGAAAAAGTGCATAACATGTCCAGTTCAATCCTGAAATACGCTCCCCTACTAAATGTCACCTCCAATCAGATATCTAGCATGATAATTATTTAGGCCAGATGAACTACTGTAAATGAGAGTGCAGGACACATGAAGAAAAGGTTGGATCATTGCCAAGACATGAGAATAAACTAATCACAACGGAAAGACTTCTTATTACACCTGAGAAATTTCTTTACAATCGATCTGTTTACTTTCAATCCGTGTAACCTGACACTGTCTTTAATAAAGACAGGTACCATGTCCAAGTAATCCAATTATGTAATGTACTTTCTTTTTAATTTAAATGACCTACATTTTCTTTACTGCTGAATGAATGTTGTCTGGTTTTCTGAAACTAATAAATAGCCGACAATAAACTGGATGCGACATTATATGTATTTTTTTTATTGCCCTGTTTTTCATTCAGCAAGTTTGTTACAAATTCAACAAATGGATCACATTAAAATGCATTTATTCATCAGACATGAAAGCCGGGCTTAGCTTCAAACACATCTGGCAATGCTTTTAATCTGCTTCCACCATGGGGAGTAAAGGTATTTTAATTTTTACAATGCAAAAGAAGGTCATGGCTATTTTTAAAATGAGAAAAACTAGATGTGACTGAATATTACGGTTATCTTAAAACTGTTTTTTTTTTTTTTTAAATAATCTAGTGATGAATTTCACAGGAAGTTCATAAGACATTCTCCTATACAAACTGGATCAGAATTGCTATGTGACATTTGAGCATATCTGCTTCTCTTAGTGCCAGACAGAAAACTCAATTTTAAAGGAGACGCCTCCAAAGTAATACTGAGATGCTTCTCGTATTCTAAATCTTCCCATAAACAAAAACTTGCTGAAAAGACATTGAAAAATAGCTTAGCCAGTTATCTTAACAATGCTAATATTTAGGTGAAAGGCCATCTTTTTTGGTCCTTGGAGAGCCATCTACAGCAAGTCTCAATTTTTTAAAAATACATTTGATATAGATGGATTTTCTACAAGTTTTTTCTATTTGGGAACTGGTCTTTGTTCATGGCTGTCATGAGCCAAGCCGGCTTGGCGTTCCTTGGCTCAGCCCTGATCGCTCTGTGGGGTTTGGTTCTGTTGTATGTGTGCATTATGTGTATTTTGTACTCCTTTCCATACCCATAGCCACTGCCTGACCGGCAGCTGTTAGTCAGCTTCTGTAACCTACTTTCTCCCATGCTGCTGACAGTCTGTCGGTCCAGCCACGCCCCTCGCTCTCCCTCTCTTTTCCATCAGCTGTTCCCAGTCCCGGTAATTATCCTTCCCGCACCTCACCCAGGTGTTCTCAATTTGTGAGGCCAGCGGTGTTTGTATTAAAGCAGCTCTTTGCTAGACAAACACCGCTGGACCGTTATACGTGTTAGATGGTTGTCCTTCGCCGTCTAACCATCGCGTCACTAAAAGGACTATTGTTGTGTGTGCTCGTTGACGACGCTGGGATTACTCGGACTGCCCCCTCACTGTGAGTACTGTCAGTGTTTCTGTTCGCCTCTGTGCCGCTATGCTCTGGCTCATTGCCCAGTACATTCCACTAGCATGTGTTGGGCATCCTGGAGGACTCCTGAGTGTACCCGAGCTGTTTATGTCTTTTGTATTTTCACTTTGGGTGTTAATAAAGGTGTGTGTGGTGAACCTCCACGTAAATCCATTTGTCCTTTTCCCCTCCTCTGTGCACTGTGGAGAAGCGCACGGGGAACTTATGACAGAATGGTCCAGCCGAAATAAAGGATTTAGCGGGTACACCCACACATCCTTTTCCCTTTACCTCTTTTTTGTATAATTTTTTGAGACTGAGCTGTGTTGGAGTTGGCCATGGATTCGACGCCCCGCAGCTATCCTTTGAGCTTGGGATGGGAGAGTTGCAGAGCACTGATGGACATCGACGGGCTAATCGCGTCGGCCAGCGTGTATTCTACCCCGGAGGACATTCTCTGGTACGTAGATCTGGCGGAGGTAGAGGTCCGGCGGTGCCCTCAGCTCGCTCGGCATGCCGAGGGAATGGAGAGGATAAACTGGTTGGCAGCGCTGCAGTGTGGGTGCAGCGAGGGGGTGAGGAAATCCCCTAGGAAGACCGAGCTCGTGTCGAGGGTCAAGCGCTCCCGGGGCTCCATTCCTCCTGCCTCTGGCCAGAGCGAGATGCCCGCTCCCATCCCGGCTCCTCCAGCCCCAGCACCCAGTTCTCAACGTTGTCCTAGGAGACACCGGGAGAAGCCCTCCTCGTCTGCAGCAATCCCTGTCGCCCCGAGGTCCGCTGAACTCACCCCGGCCACTCCTACCTCCGTCGCCATGGAGACGGCTCCTCCACCAGTCTGCAGAGGGGCCCACGTCATCGCTGACACGGACAGGGATGACTGTCTGCTATCTGCAGCTGCTAAAACCAAACACCGGGACGACAGGCAAATATTTTATCTTTCTATTCCATCAAAAAGTATTAAATCTTGCCTGTCTCCCGAAGGAGAGGCCCAGTTTAAGCAGTCCGCTGGGTTCTCTCCTCCAGCTGCAGATATTAATTCACTTTTTCTCCTCTCCGTGTCTCCTCCTATTCTCCCTGAGGGCCTGTTGGGCCAAGGTCAGGGCCATCAGATGGTGGAGGAGCCAGTGGCCTTGGATTATCCATTCCCGGAGCCAGCATGGAGAGGCTCCCCTGCAGCCACGCAGGACGATTTCCCAGTGTTGGAGCTGCTGCAGGAGGAGCATCGGACTGACACTACCACCTTGCCTGCTACAGCCAAGAATATCAAACGCCGGGATGACAGGCAAGTGTATTTTCATTTAGCTCAATTTACCCATAAAAACCCTTGTCTGTCTCCCAAGGGACAGGCCCAGTTTCAGCAGTCCACTGGGTCCTCTCCTCCGGCTGCAGCTGTGAACTCATCCTCTATTCCCTCTGTTTCTCCTCCCTTCATCCCTGAGTGCCTGCAGGTCTTGGAACCAAGCCGCCAGACGGTGGAGGAGCCGGTGGTTCCGGACGATCCCTTCCCGGAGCCAGCACAGAGAGGTCCCCCTGCAGCCACGACGGCTGAATCACCTGCGTTGGAGCTGCTGCAGGAGATTAATTGGACTGCCATCACCATCTTTCCAGCTGTGGAGGCGTCTGCAGTGGACTGGGAGCCTGAGCTGGCCCTCTTGGAGGCCGGGCCCGAGTGTTCATCACCAGGATTGACGGAGTCCTGGACAGCGGTGGAGCTCGAGCTCAGGCAAGTTTTCTCTCTTGTTTTTCTTATGACAGTTCTAGAGAGATCTTGTCTGGCTCTGGGTGAGGAGAGTCAGGCACAGCTGCGTCTGAACTTCCTTCGATGGGCTCCGCTGCTGCTGGCGACCCTAACCATCTTATCTCTCCTGCTACCTCTGAGCCTTCATCTAGGGTCGCCGGAGAGAGTGTGTCACTGCCAGAGGTTGCCAAGGGTCCGGTCCTGCCAAAGGAGGACATCGCTGCTCCAGCCCCTCCTGCCAGGGTCGTCAGGGCTCCTCCCATCGATCGTCTCCTCAGCCTGGTGCTCCTGGGGGTTGGCCCACTCACCATGGGTGCAGTTTTGACCCAATCGGGGCCCACTGTGGATGCAGCTGAGCCTCAGCCGGAGGTCACCGCGGGTGCAGCAAGGCTCCCACTGGAGTCCATCGTGGGTGCAGCAGAGCCGGCCCAGTCGGGGGCCATTGTGGGTGCAGCGGAGCCGGCCTGGTCGGGGTCCATCGCAGGTGCAGCTGTGTCCCAAGCCGGGATCACCGAGGGTGCTGTGGATCTGCCTAAGGACGCCGTGGCCCCCTTCTCCTATCTGTCCAACGCCATGGGGGTTCCCTCTCTATGGTGCGGTCACCCCCCTGTGAGCCTTCCGGTGGGCAGACCGCCTCCTGCTTCATCCTGCCGGCCCTGGTGGCTTTACAGTGCTGGCCGACCGCCTGAGGGACTAATGTTCTGGGCTAGATGGCCCGTGCATTCCGGCAGGCCACCGGACTCTGTCTGCCTAACTGCCTGCTGGGCCTGGGACTCTGGGCGGCCTCCCGGGCCTCCACGTCTTTGGACTTAGGAGGGCTATTGTGGACCCTGGGCAGGGTATTGTGTTCCCACCTTTCCTGTTCCCCCTACCTCCCACCCAGGTTTGTACTGTTTGTTGCTGTTGGGGGGGGGGGGGTGTCTGGGATGTTACTTTGGGTGTCTGGGAATCCACACCTTAAAGGGGGGGCTCTGTCAGGAGCCGAGCCGGCTTGGTTTCCCCTGTCTCGGCCTTGGCCTCTCTGTGGGTTAGGTGCCACTTTGTATGTATGTTAGTATGTATTTCTGTGTGCTTTACCGTACCCATAGCCACTGCTTTCTGGCCAGCAGTGGTGAGGCAGCCCCTTGGACTCACGCTGGTATGAGCGCTGTCTAACTATCTGCCGGTCCGACCATGCCTCCTCTCTTATTACTGTCAGCTGTGCCCACTCCCATTTGCCATCACCCTGCTCCTCGCCCAGGTGCAACCAATTTACCATCCCCAGCAACGCATGTACTTTAGGAGCCTTTTGTCAGTCACACATTGCTGGGTCATTGCACTAGACATGCGGTTGTTAATTGCCGTATGGTGGTCAAAGTTGCTAAAGGACTGTGTTTCTCTCGATGCTTATTTGGACTAACTCGGACAGCTCCAGTTCTGTGAGTATTCACTGTTTGTGTTTTCCCCGGTCATCCTCACCTGTAGACTGTTGAGCGTCCTTGAGGACTCCTTGAGCTTCAAAGGAAACCATTATTGAAACTGTGTGTCAGTATCGTTGTGTTTAATAAATGTGTGTGGTGTAACACCCTGCGTATAAATCCTCATCCTTTCACCCCTCGCCGTGCGCAATGGAGAGACACACAGGAGGGTTCATGACAATTTTTGGCAAAATTTATACCAAAAAAATTGGATTAAGCACAGCCCAGTTACCTAAGGCTTCATATGAATGAAAAAGACCAAATTTACCCCAGAACAACATCCAAGGAAATCTGCTACCTTATCAGGTGGAGGTAGCAGTCTAAAAATGCGCGTTAATGAGGATGACCTATATGTTGTATAGACTGTGTTCATGTGATCTGCAGCAATGAGGTGTCACCTCTAATTAAAGCTCAACAAGAATGCAGAGGTGTTTTGGAAGAACTGGTTTGATGCTCAGTTTTCTTGGCGCCACTGGAGATGACTAAGATTTTTTCAGTCTACAAATCTTTCATCAGTAACTGGGTTTACATGGAACCTAATGTTTCACTTATAAGAGGATTAACCACCCTAATCAGAATAAAATGTCTTCATGTAAATGAACACCTCCAGCGGAGGAACAGACTGACCAACTGGAATAAGAGGGGTAGTATAAACCATTGCCCAGCCCTAGCATTAGCAAGCCAAAAGGAGTTTCAGATTACTGAAAGTCTTGACAGTCAAAACACTCATAATAATAAGCATCTATGACCTACCCTTACTGTGTCTGCATATTAATTGATTCAAACATCAAAATATAATTTTTCAGTAGCTCTGTCCTATTCTCACATTAATTTGGATACATCTATTCTTTTTTTAGGTGACCATGCACATGCAGGCAAACACAGGTACTACAAGGTAAAATCACAAATTTCAGAATCCATCTCTTCTTTTTCTTGGCAAAATTACTTTGCGTATTACTACAAATCTACATTATGAATAAATGCTTTGAGCATGTATATTCACAACTGATCAAATCTGTTCATCTAAATAATTAAATCATAATCTCGAATCATAATGCTTTGCATAACATTGAAAAAATTTTTGGTCCATGTAACCCCAGTTTCAGCCTTTTGTCACATGTTGAGGTGAACATGTAATGCAGCTGATTCTGTGCTTCTTAGTGCTATAAACATGACAAGCTAATGTTGCCCCAAAAATCTGTTCTTCACCTCACACAAACTATTCAGTTTGCACAGATTTGCTGTAATGGTGCTAACGGTGTGTTCCTTCTACACTTGCAAGTCAGTTTTGGGGGATGTGAAGTTGTGTGAGCCTTTTCATAACCAACATGAGAATTCAAGACGGCTATGCCAATGAGTCACACATCAGCAGTATTGAAAATAAGTATTATTTATTACTCTTTTATATGTCTCCCGTACTCACCCATACACACTCTATTGCCCATCTTCTACTTATCACAGTGCTGTTACGGTATTTTAAATACAAAAATATTGCATACTGCCTTATTTTCAGTCAAGTAGAGTGCTCTCTCTCTCTGAGCCGCTAAGAGTACGCAAACGGTATGCGTCCCCTCAGCCACAAGGGGACCCCCAAGCTACAAGCTCATGATCAACATTTATCGGATAGAATTTTAATTACCTTTAAGTTTTTTTTTATCTTAAATGTGCAACTTTTTCCTCCAGAATTGAAAAACTTTATCTCATAAATTTGCTACATTTTTCTTCTAAATTTATATAAATAAAAAACTTCTTGTAAATTTGCAACCTTTTCTCATAATCTTGTGACTTTTTTATTGGAAATTTACAAATTTTTTTTCCTTTATAAATTTGCTACTCTTTTCTCTTAAACTCCATTGTTTTTTCTCATAAATTTGCTACTTTTTTCTTGGAAAGTTGCTGATTTTTTCCACAAATTTGTCACTTTTTTTCCTGGAAATTTTCCTTTTTTTCTTGTAATAATTTTTTATTTTAAACTTTTTTCTTGTACATTTTCAACTTTTTTTTCCTCATAAATTTTCAAACGTTTTGTTGTAAATTTGTGTTTTTTCTTGTAAATTTGACACTTTTAACATGGATTGTGGTGAATTTTTGTATTCTATGGAATGGTATTTTTTTCTGTTAATCCAGGTACTGTCTTGGGTTTATCATTTTCATGTTTTTGTTGGGAGGGAAGAATTTTTTTTTCCATTATAAAAGGTTTGAACTCCTCCACATTACAAAAACTGCCCCCTGCCCTCCAAACACAATCTTGCATATGACCCCCCAAAACCTAGAACCGGCCATGGTCTCTCACACACCCATTGACAGCTTGTTTTGTTTTCTCACCCGTCCTGTGGTGGGGATGAGGATGATGATGACCACACAGAAGACCAAACACAGCACCAGTCCGGACACCACAGCCGGAGTCTCCTCCACACACTGCAGACAGGCCCTGTGCGTGGCCTGATAGCAGCAGCACACCCCCTCCTTCACAGTCTGCCTGGACCAGGTGCTTCGCCGGTCGTCCTCTCCGTCCTCCTCGTCCCACCTGACGTCGATGCTGTCCCTCGGTTGGCTGACACTCATAGAGACATCTGGATAGTTTGAATTAGTAGTCAAAACTGTTTTGGAGTCCACGCTGCTATCGTCTGAGTAATCTTTGGAGGTTTTGTCAGAATGAGAAGTGTCTAAACTGGATTCAGACAGATTGACAGGGGAGATGGTGTTTTTCTTTTCATATACATTCCCATCAGGCTCAGACGGATCATCACCGCTGTTAAAACTAGTGGAGGCGTAACCAGGGCTGGACTTTGTGCTGCTGTAGTCCGAATCACTGATGCTGTACTTTTTTAGTGAAGAAGTCTTGTCGTTTTGTGGCTTATTACACGATGAACTGTCTATAATCTGTGGGGTCGCACCTGCTCCCCTTTGCAAAGAATTTGTTTTGAAAGGTTCAAGTGCCTGCACAGTTTTCACCACACCTACCTCCACGGAAACTTCAGATACACCAAGTCCCATCTCAGTACTACTTCTTGTACTGCCATTTCCTTGTAAACTATTAATATTTTTGTGCTTTTTGGAGCATTTTAGGTTGTCTGTGAAGTCCTCTAGCTCCATGTTATTCCTGGGAACTTTCCCTTTGCCGTCGCTGGAGATGATGACGATGTCTGGCACTAGCGACACCTGTGACATCTCTTCCCCAGGCTTCCTCTTGTCCAAACCTCGGGACTCATCTGGCATAGTCAACTGGGTGAGCGTGAAGACTTTCACGGTCTATCACCCTGTCACACTGCTTTCTCTTTCTGTCCTTCAGCTTGTCTACATGGTAAATACATGCTAAAAAACTGTTTACATTGCTACCCTGTCCTTGTCAGGTGTTACTGTCTTTGCAGCAAGGAGATCTCAAACTAAACTGAAGGAAAAATGGCTTAATTTAACACTGATCTATAGATAGATTTGTCTATCTAATTTAATCAAAACAGATGACAAAAATCCCTGTTAGGGTCGAAGAAATCGGTGATCTGGAATCCTGAACTTCAGAGTAATCCTGTTTGATGAGCGTTGATCCATAGCGGAGGAAGAGAAGGTTCACTGCCACACACACAACAACGACAACAAAAAGATTTACAATTAAATAATGCCATAAACAAATGTAAAGAAGTACAATCAGTGTCAGATTCAGGTCAGCTGTCTGCCTCATGTACACATTCAAAAGTAAGAACACATGCCTCTACCTGCCTTGCGTTTTAATACCATTTTGATAACCAAGTTAGTCTTGTCAGTTCCCCATTATGTAAAAAAAAAAAAGTAAAAAAACTTGTCAGTCTAGGTCATAGCTCGTCCTCAGTAACTCACTGGAATGAAATGTCACTGTCGCACCCATGAAGAATTAAAAAAAAAAAAAATTCCAGCCATCACGTACACACAGCAGTTAGGTGTGACCAGCCTCGGTAAAGCCTTTTTCTTCACCATTGTCCCTGTGGTTTGGTAATGCAAAAAAAAAAAAAAAAGCCAGCTACAGCTACAGCTGTTTTTAAAATATCCCAGCTATCCACCTCAGGCCAGACAGTATCAGCTTCGATTCCAGGATTAAAATACTCTCTTAATCTGCCACTTCATATCTGATTAAAACCTTTTCACCTTGACTGTCCGGCCTGGTGCAGCAGGTCAACTTCTAGACTGAATGACAACAGTCGGATTTCTTTTACACAAAGATACTGTGTCTGCTTATGGCCAGAAAACACTTCTGTGGCACTGCAGTTATTGTTCTGACTTGTGTGAACTGCAGCTCCAGTTGTGTCTCATTTTTCATACATTTGTCATTTTCACTATTCATGTTTGACTGTCTGTTCAGCCACTTTAAGGAAAAACAATATTGCAGGGATTTTCTGAAACATCTTTAGATGAATCTCAATCCAGGAATGTGTACTGGTTTATATTTGTGTAATATTTTCAGGTTTTCAAAAATACCAGTATACTGTAGGGGTAGTGAAAAAATAAAATACACTTTGGCTGGTAGTAAAATGTCCTAACTTAATGATAAGGTCACCAATTTATTAGATAAAACCATAAATTTTCAAGGAAAAAATCACAACTCTATTGCAAAATTACAATTAAAAATTATAATAAAATTAGCTTCAAATGTACCACCAGTAAGTTACAAACCTATGAGAAAAAAGTTTATAATTTGCGAGAAAGAAAGTCATACAGATTTGAGAAGCAGCAAATTTATGATGGAAAAAAGCTGCAAAATTGTGATAAAAAGCTGCAAAATTTATGAGAAAAAAAGATTTGCAGGAAAAAGTCAAATTTACCTAAAGTCAAAAATTTACAATAAAAAAATGCAAATTCAGGGGTAAAAATATTGAAACTTTGAATAATGTAGCCATAAATTTAAACAAAAAAAATACTTCAATGATTTCTAAGAAAAATCTGAAATTTGTAAGAGAAAAGTCACAAATTAAATAGACTAAATTAATGAATTTTGATTTAAAAATACTTGCAAATTTATGAGAAAAAGAAGCAAAAAACCCAAAACAAAGCAACATATATTGGCTAGGGAAAGAGCTAAATGGCTAATAACTGTAAAATACTAACTAGTGCTGTAGTCAAGACCACACCAAGAGCAGATCGAGGCCATAGTCTATCAAGATCAAGACTTAGGAATAGAGATTGAGTCAAGACCAAGGCAGGCAGAGACCAAGTTGAGACCAAGACCACTATGTACATACAGTGGTGTGATAAAGTGTTTGCCCCCTTCCCGATTTCTCATTTTTTTGTATTTTTGTCACACTTAAATGTTTCAGATCAAACAAATTTCAATATTAGACAAAGATAACACAAAATGCAGTTTTTAAACGAAGGTGTTTATTATTAAAGGTAAAAAAAAATCCAAACCTACATGGCCCTGTGTAAAAAAGTGACCCCCCCCCCCCCCCGGTTAAAACATAAATTAACTGTGGTTTATCACATCTTTGAAAAGCTGAGTTCAATTTCTCTAGCCACACCCAGGCCTGATTACTGCCACACCTGTTCTCAATCAAGAAATCACTTCAATAGGACCTGCCTGACAAAGTGAAGTCGATCAAAAAATCCTCAAAAGGTAGACATCATGTTGCAATCCAAAGAAATTCAGGAACAAATGAGAAACAAAGTAATTGAGGTTTATCAGTGTGGAAAAGGTTTTAAAACCATTTCTCAAGCTTTGGGACTCCAGCAAACCACAGTGAGAGCCATTATCAACAAATGGCGAAAACATGTAACAATGGTGAACCTTCCCAGGAGTGGCCAGCCGACCAAAATTACCCCAAGAGCGCAGCAACAACTCATCCCAGAGGTCACAAAAGACCCCACAACAACATCCAAAGAACTGCAGGCCTCACTTGCCTCAGTTAAGGTCAATGTTCATGACGCCACCATAAGAAAGAGACTGGGCAAAAATGGCCTGCATGGCAGAGTTCCAACACAAAAAACACTGCTGAGCAAAATGAACATAAAGGCTCATCTCAGTTTTGCCAGAAAACATCTTGATGATCCCCAAGACTTTTGGGAAAATACTCTGTGGACTGATAAGACAAAATTCAATTCAATTCAATTCAACTTTATTTATATAGCACCATTTCACAACAACAGTCACTCATAGCACTTTCAATTGTAGGGGGAACCCCCACAATTGCAGAAAGACCCCAGCAATCAGGCGATCCCCTATGAGCAAGCGCTTGGTGACGGTGGAGAGGAAAAACTCCCTTTTAACAGGAAGAAACCTCCAGCAGAACCAGGATCAGGGAGGGGCAGTCATCTGCTGCGACTGGCTGGGGGGTGACGGGATAGAGAAGATGAAAAGAACAGACATGTAGAGAGCAAACAGCACGATGGGGACTCAATCTATGGGAGAGAACAGATGTTAATGACCAGCAAAAAAAAAAAAAATAAAATATTTAATTGAGAGTGAAGAAAGGAGAAAAGCTCAGTGCAATTATTGGAGGTCCCCCGGCTGTCTAAACCTAGAAGCAGCATAACTAAGGGAGGGTTCAGAAACACATGATCCCTCCCTAATTGTAGGCTATATCAAAAAGGAAGCTTTTAACCCTATTCTTAAAAATAGAGATCGAGTCTGACTCCCAAATCCAGATTGGCAGCTGGTTCCACAAGAGAGGAGCTTGATAACTGAAGGCTCTGCCCCCCATTGTACTTTTGGAGACTCTAGGTATTACAAGTAATCCAGCATTTTGGGAGCGAAGTGCTCTGTTAGGATAATAGGGTAATATCAGATCTTTTAAATAAAAAGGGGCCTGATTGTTTAGAGCTTTAAAAGTGAGAAGAAAGATTTTAAACTTAATTCTAAATTCTATGGGAAGCCAATGAAGGGAGGCCAGAACCGGAGCGATATGATCTCTCTTTCTAGTACCTGTTAAAACTCTTGCAGTAGCATTTTGGATCAACTGAAGACTTTTTAGAGATGTTTTGGGACAACCTGATAATAAAGAGTTACAATAATCTAATCTAGAGCTAACAAAAGCGTGGATCAGTTTCTCAGCATCACTCTGAGACAAGATGCTCCTAATCTTGGCAATATTACGCAAATGATAGAAGGCAGTCTTAGAAAGGAATTTAATATGTGAATTGAAAAACAGATCTTGATCAAAAATAACTCCAAGGTTCCTCACAGAACTATTAAGAGAAAGAATAACTGCATACAAACTAAAAGTTTGATTTGGAAAGGTATTTCTACGGTTTTTTGGACTAACAAGAATGACTTCAGTCTTATCTGAATTTAATAGCAGGAAATTACAAGTCATCCAAGCTTTGATTTCCTTAAGACAGGTTTCTAACTTGGCTAATTGGCTTGGCTAATTGGCTAAAAAAGTTGAAATTTTTGGAAGGTGTGTGTCCCATTACATCTGGCGTAAAAAATAACACAACATTTCAAAAAAGGAACATCATACCAACAGTAAAATATGGTGGTGGTAGTATGATGGTCTGGGGCTGTTTTGCTGCTTCTGGACCTGGAAGACTTGCTGTGGTAAATGGAACCATTAATTCTGCTGTCTACCAAAAAATCCTGAAGGAGAATGTCCGGCCATCTGTTCGTGACCTCAGGCTGAAGCGCACTTGGGTTCTGCAGCAGGACAATGATCCAGAACACACCAGCAAGTCCACTTCTGAATGGCTTAAGAAAAACAAAATGAAGACTCTGGAGTGGCCTAGTCAAAGTCCTAACCTGAATCCAATTGAGATGCTGTAGCATGACCTTAAAAAGGTAGTTCATGTTAGAAAATCCTCCAATGTGGCTGAATTACAACAATTCTGCAAAGATGAGTGGGCCAAAATTCCTCCACAGCACTGTAAAAGACTCTCTGCCAGTTATCGCAAATGCTTGTGTAACCCTTGCCTTACGTTAATTAGGTAAGGGAAATTATTAAGTGTAGACCAGTTGCTAGGTTCGTAAGGATTACAATAGGGAATTAAAATGAGTGTGGAATGAAATAACTGGAGTCAAGAAATGAGCAATTCATGGCTGTTATTGTTAAAGATAAAGAGAACAAAATATACAAACAATTTACAAATATACAAATATAACAATGGCCGGCATGAAATAAAACCCCAAAAAATGTCTTACTGAGCTCAGTGTTTGTTTGTCTTTTTGTTTTAGTCGTTTGACCAGTCAAGATATCTTGTATTTCCAGACTCAGGTTTCTTTTCCTCTTTAAAGCGGCGGCTTGAGTTGCTACCACTTTGAATTTTGTGCACTGGAGAGAGGAAGGATGTTCTTCAATCGAGATCTTGGTTCAGATCTCGGTTCGGTCTCGGTTCAGGTCTTGGGTCAGGCTCGCCATCTCCATTCGGAGAGAATCCAGGATCCAGAAGGTTCTTAATCAGCAACCAAAAAAAACTAGCCAAGATGAGATATCAGCGTAAACACAGCAAAGGACACATCCACCATGCCTCTCAAGCTCGTGCTCCCGTCAACAAGAAGACCTACAGGCCTCCACACAGATCGTCCACAGCCTCTCTCGTCCGCTCTCAGATCGCAAAAGACCGAAAACCCGGATGCGCGCCTCGGCACTCTGCTCGGAAGGCGGGGCTAATATTGCTCTTAACGAATGAAAAGACCAAGATCGCCCAACGTGACCATGAAACGGGAATTTAAAAGTTGGATAACGAGGATCACACTTTCTCTTCCCAAAATAATCGTTTTTCAAAATAAAATCACACAATTGTATTAATACAAATGAAATCTGAGAAAAAGGGTCATTTTCTCAGCTGGGTTACACTTGATTGCAGTTGTTGCTGCTAAGGGTGGCCCATCCATTTATTAGGTTTAGGGGGCAATCACTTTTTCACACAGGGCCATGTAGGTTTGGATTTTTTCCCTTAATAATAAACACCTTCATTTAAAACTGCATTTTGTGTTTACTTGTGTTATCCTTGTCTAATATTTAAATTTGTTTGATGATCTGAAACATTTAAGCGTGACAAACATACAAAAAAAAAGAGAAATCAGGAAGGGGGCAAACACTTTTTCACACCACAGTATGTCTTAGTTCTGACTTGGTCTCAACTTTGCCCTGACCTCTTGGTATTTGGTACCCTCTGGTCTTAATCTTTTCTCGGTGTGGTCTTGACTAGGTCACCACTACTAGCTACAGTCATAGATTTAAATCAAAAGGGGAGACATGTCTAACTCTCCCCTCCAACACCATTGTAAACCTTGCTATGTTATTTTACATAATTGTATAAACAAAAAAATATATTTGTTTTAACGTTAAAATATTGTACCACCCCTCTCAGATGCTTCACAGTGTTTTGGTCCACACCAGCAGTCTCCACCACTCTCCCCCTCCTACTTCCCCTCTCAATGGCATACATCAGCTTTCAGTAGAAGCCTACAGCATGTTGCAGTGTCAAAGCTAGAGGTAACTACTTTATAAATGCTATCCTAAAACAAAGGATGTGTGCTAACGCAGATACAGTGAAACACATTTACAGTTGTAACCAGACCATGTTTTTACCTTCATTAAAATGCTGCTAAATTTTGTGCCTGCATTAATTAAGTGCTCCAGCAGCTAGCTACTAGCTACGGTTAGGGGTGGGTTCAAAATGTCAAACAATTGATATTGGATCAATTTTACTTGAGTGATCCAATACTGATTCCCAAAATCCTAAGATCAATCTTTTCCAAATGCCTTTTCCTGTGGGAAACAAAAGAGGTTAACAGGAGGTCTGTTATGTGGCTGAATTCTCCCATTCATATATTTATTTCACTAAGTTAGAGCATTCCTGGTACAATTACAACATTAGGTGTCTGAGAAATTCTTTCATATGCAAGGAAGACAGTCATTATAATGGCAAAATTCCTGACTGAATTGATTAAATGGAATTGGACCAGATCTTAGTTGACTCGAATGAGAAACTTCTGAATCAGAAATTAATCAATTCTGGAAAATATTGATGATTGAAAGCCGTAACTATGATGCTTCTCTGTTGTAATAGGAGTGAACTGTATCCACATCTGAAATCAGCATAACTGAATTTTCTGACTGATTTTTAAGCAGTTGTTTTTGTTACTAAACCTTGTATCGATGATACAGGGAGCTTGGCTAGATTAAAAATGTAAAATTTCATAGTAATATTTTAACAATATAATCTTTGGGTTATATTAGAAAACATTTTTTTTTAAATATATAAGGCATATTGAGTAAGATTCTAGTTGGTTTCATAGTGTTCTGTATGATTACTATTAAAAATTAGTACACACTGTTACAACCCTCTAAATTTACTTCTAAATCTTCCTGGCAATACAGTGGAAATAATGTCCATTCACTTCAATAATACTTAGAGTGTCCTGCTCAATATTTACTCTTGAGAAAATGTTTTGGTTACTGTTCCCCTCAGCAGTGAAATGAAACATCCACCCAGGTGACACAAAAGTTAATATCAAACACTGCATACATGTTTTGACTTGTCATCTAGGAAAAAAAACATGTCCTTCACAACTTTCTGAAAGCATCACATCCTTTTTAGAGGATTGAAAAGTTAATACTGTGGTATTTATACAATGATTAAGCATGGTTGCACCAGTATTTTGTTGACTCATACCATGTACAAGATGCAACTTCAAGCACACCTCGTTAATTCTAGGAGCCTTCCTTCATGTCAGCTTTTGAAACACAAACATGTAAAGACAGAATCCTGACTTAAGATCTTGACAGTGAAGCGTTCACAAAGCTATCTAAAATCTACCTGATTATCTGCAGTCACAGATGAAAGAAGAATGTTTATAAAAGTTGAATAATCTGCTAATTATCTAAACAGAGATTCAAGACCATGCCTTGTTGAATTCATTACTGTTTATATGATTTTAATTATATTACTGTAAAGTGTGCACATGGCTAGATTGTATGTTATTTTCTTTAGACTAACATATTTAAAGATGCATTCCGCGGCTCTAAAACCACCTCAAAAACAAATATGTATTGCCCAAAATAATATATTATGGCTTTTTATACACAAAAAAAAACCTTTCATTGCCTTAGAATTGCTTGGAAAGAGCTTTTAACATCTTCCACTTAAGTATGCCCAGATCTATGAATATTCTAATTAGCCTCACCCATACTCCCGCCTAGGGCTTTTGCGATAACCACAATTATGTAATACTGTGCTATGGACAAGCCTACCACAGAGGAAAATGAGCAATTGCAACAACCGCAGTGTTCACTTTTTTTGTGTGTGTGGTTAAATCTCGTCATTCACTTATGTGCCCCTATTGATTAATAAATAAATTAAGTGTATTTTTATTGCCAACAGCATGTTTGCACCTGGTGCTGACGGTGGCAGCACCCGGTGCTGTAGAAGCTTCCATAGCACCGGGTGCTGGTGGCATCAGCACCGTGCGGGGCTCTCTCTCTCCATACGGACTCCAGCAGGCAGTTAGTGATGGAAGCATCTGGACTCCTTGTTAAATACAGCCCTGACAGTGAGCACTGAAAGGGCACAAAACACGTTATTTCCTTCTGAGCGGAGTGTTTATGATCCTGACAATTGAGCTCAGACAGCAAAACAACTACTGCATAGTGCAGGGGTCACCGACTGGCAGACTCTGGTCCGGATCTGGACCCCGAAAGTCCTCCGTCTGAACCCCGAAGCCTTTTGATACAATTTTGGGAAAAGGGAGACTCTTTTATTTTGATGGGGAAAAAAGCGGAACTGAACTCAGTTCAGTGAACTGCTGCATCCTCAACCGCCTGACAGATTGGGCGCTCTCCTGCTGCAGACTCCACTCTTCTGTCCCACAAACGCTACTCTCTGCAGGGACTCTGTGGCTCCAACGGCTCCAGAGAGTATACAGTGGGTGGCGAAATCAGGTCTGCTGCCGCACCAGCGCTGCCCCCCCCCCCCCACACACACACACAAGGCCGACATCCACCCCGGACAGACCGGTCTGTACCCACAAAAAGAAGCGCTGTTGTGAGCTGAGAGTAGTCCATGCTGGGATGCAAAGGTGAGGTTGCTGGTTATCACATAAAAACTCAGTAAAAGCTCAGTGTGTTTCTGAACATAAAAAGTTCCACCTCCCCTCTCCCTGTAGCCAGAGTTACAGCTCCATCCATGATGTAACAGAGCTTACTGTTGATAAAAAAAAATGTTGAGGAACTCTGTCCTGGAATTATATTTTGTGTCCGTTTTTTTTTAGTCTTAGTTTGAAACTGTTTTTTCTGCACTGAAAATACTGTACAGAGGTGGACTTCTTGTGAAATTTAGTTTTTTTTAGATAATCTTTTTTTTAATACAATACAATTTAGTTTGTGTTCTCCTGTAAAACATTTTTAGGATTTTAGTTGTAGATTTTAGAATTTTAGACCTATTTATTTGGAGTCAACAAACACATTTAGTGTCCTCCTGTATTATAAAATTTTATATTACATTTTGTTTGAAATTGAACAAAGAATTAATTTTAATATTTTTTGTTTAAAAATTAATATAGAGCTAAAAGCAGCTAAAACATGAGCTTAATAAAATAATGTGTGAAAGCAAGTTAAATGATACTGGCCTGTCTGTATATAGCTGTGGTCTTCTGAAAGAATGTCAATGAAAGGATGACAGTTCTTTAAAGCACATTTTGAGATAAATTTGTCCATGTTTATTTTATTTAACCTTTATTTATACAGGGTAGTTCCACTGAGAGGAAGCCTCTCTTTTTCACGGATGCCCTGTTCACATTCACACCAGGAAGCTGCCCAGTACAACCACAGACTGGCCTGTGGCCACTGAGCAGCTCCACTGGAGCAGCTGGGGTTAAGGACCTTGCTCAAGGGCACCACAGAGGGGTTGTTAAGAAGGGTGGGGAAAATACTGCTATGTCTAATCCTGCTGGTCCAGGGATCGAATCCGCAGCCCTCCGCTCACCGGTCCACATCCCTAACCATTAGGCCACCACTGCCCACCATGTGTCAGATTTCTCTTCCATTTGTCATTGCAAATACTTTGCTTTGAAGGGCCAAGTTGTCACACAATGGGAGGGAAAAATCTTGAATAGAAAAAAAATGCATCAAGATGCATTGAGAATTGTTTTAGAATCAAGTTGGAGTTCTGAATCATAATTGAATCATGAGGTACCTAAAGATTCCCACACCTAGTTCGGACCTCGGCTGGGGAGGAGGACCGACTTATCGGACCTTTTGCAGTTTTACTTGGTGAGCCCTGGCATAGTGCATTGCTGTCTGAATGTGATTTTTGGACAGTGGCAAAAATCCAAAAATCACGGAGACAAGAGCCATGCAGGGGCCTGTACAGAGACTGTCCTATTTAAATAAGCTGAATGTTGCTGCAGTCTCCAGTCCTTACACACCATAGTTGAAATACCGGAGTTCCCGCCACTGCTTTATGAAAATGATTGGGCTTTTTTTTTTTGACAGAATCAGCAGTTCAGACCAGAGCTCCGCACAATTGTCACACATGCACATAAAGTTGAGAGTGGAGCTGCAGCGAGTTTCACACAGCTTCCATCATATGCCACATAAATTATGAACCCTGTTTAAATTACGAGACCACAGGATCCTAAAAACATTTGTAATAATACTGCATACCGCAGTGTTGAGCTGTCCACCGTCACCGCAGGGGAAATTCCTCTACCGTGACAGCCCTTCTCCTGCCCACCAGTAGCAGATGCTGCAAGGCCAGTGTTGTTAAATGCATGTCTGCCGCAGAAAGCATCCCCCTTCTCCCCCTCCTTTTTTCTAACTTGTAAAATTGTAAAAAGGGTTACAACACTGGCTGGAGTGTTATATTTGTTGTTTGTGTGTGGTTTTACAGCATCGCTCCTCAGAAATGCGGTCCTGGGAAGGGGGTTGCAACACCGGCGTCCCCTCTGGCTGGCTCGTCATCCGAGTCTCTCCTGCGTGGGAGTGAAGTAGGCGAGACGGCGGGTGTTGCGCCCCGTCTGCCACCGACTCTGGACAAAGCGAGCTAGCTCTCGGCGGTCCCACGTGGGGGCTGACAGATGCCCGCCAGGCAGCTCGCTGGGTGCCGGCGGTCCGGTGCACCAGCTTGCTGCCCTGGAACCGTGACCTCAGTTCGCACCTAAGCTACCACTCCTGAATCCTGCTTGCTCCTTGGCTCCTCCCTCTTGGCAGTGAACTCAGGTCTTTAGCCATGCCCAGTGCTTAGCCTGATTGGTTAATGGTATAACCAATCAGGCTAAGCAGGAATGCTTATGTAGCTAAAGATGCTCTGTCCAAACTCACATTTATTTGGTGGTGGTGGTGGTGGGGGGGCTTAACTGGACGTTCACAGCTGAAAAACAGACTTGTGATTTGGGACTGATTTTGTTCTTGATATGTCTTGTAAATCACAAAAAACATGTTACAGACATGTTAACAACAACAACAACAACAACAACAACAAAAAAGATTTTTGGCAGAGTGTTACTTTAAGAGAAAAATAAGTCCACCGACTGATGAGAGTAAAGATTCGGATTTATAAGGAAACAAGTTACAGATTCAGGAATGAAACTTACAAATTCAAGTAAAGGGAGTCACAAATTTATGACAAAATGTTAAAAAAACTACCAAGAAATAAGTTGTACATTCCCAAGAAAAATACACAAGACAAAATTTCCAAATGCCAATAGAGTCTTAAACATGCAGAAAATGCAATAAAATTATAAGATTAGGATATAAAAAGTTGTACAGTATGAAAATAAAATTTCAAATGTATAAGATAAAAGTCAGGAAATTTCTGAGGGAAAAACGTCAGACATTGAAATAAGTTGGAATTTATACAAAAAAAAAATTAAAATTCTTCCTCACAAAAATCATAGATCTCTTTCCCCAATAAATTTTGACCGTATTTTCTTATAAATGTGTTTTTAATCCAAATTTTGTGATTTTTTTTTCTCTGCTTTTTATCGCTTGACTTTTTCATTCCAAATATTGCACATATTTCGTAAATTTGCTGTTATTTTCTATTAAACTAAACCAAAGTAAAAAGAGATCTGCTCCAGTAAACGTGCACTTCTTTCTTTAAAGTTGTATTCAAGTATCAAGTCAAAGAAAGCCTACCCTACAATAAAACAAAAAGTTTTTTGTTTCAAAGTTACTGGCGTAAATAAATGTAAATCCTCTGATAATGTGTTACACAAGGGTTGGGCGTTATAATATCCTGAAGTACTAAAAACAGTTTAATCTAAAGGAAGGTAAAATGTCAGAAATAGACGTAAAAGTCCTACCTTTTTTTCTTGAGTGATGTTAGCGTCTCCGCTGCCTGCCACTTGTACAATTTTTTTTTTTACATTCTCGGTGAAAAAAATAAATTCCTTCCTTCCATCGCCAGAACTTTCTCCGTCCTACCTTTACAAAACATTCGCAGAAGCTTTAACCGTCTACACGCGGAAAGAACGGCGAATTAATCCCTTTAAAGTACACGTTTCCCCCGTTAATTTAACAGAAACAGATGTTGACACGCTGTGTGCGCGAGACGACAGCAGTTGACGCTCCGGAGGGCTCGAGGCACTCAGGTGAGGGCGGGGGCGGCGCACGCGAGCGCGAGCGCCCTGGTCCAGCTGCAGCTACGCAAATAAAAAACGATGAAGCAGAGGCGTGTGATGGAGGTAAACAGAGGGACTGCGAGGACGGCCGGGGTCAAAGATTGGTGCTGTTTTTACTCAGGGGAAAATGATGGATCTTGTTAAGGTGCAGATATGTCCGAGGTTCCAAAAAATAAACCTGAAATAAAGCAAAAATAAAGGCCGAGTTGCGTAAGTACAGTGGGGGGCAATTAGTATTGAATGCGCCAGCATTTCTCTACACATATTTCCACTGAGGCTGCTCGCATGAAAATTTCACCAAACTTTTTTTTTTTTTGTATTAACTCAAGAAATAGACGCATATGAAGAAATCGAAACGTTTAAGTCCATACAGATATATGTAATGAAGTAGAATGAAAGGAAAAATATTTTTTAATACGTTGTGGAAAAGGCTTTGTTTGAAGGCCCTTCCTGTATGAAGGCACTTATCTCCCTCAGTGATAAGGAGGGGATTTGGGCATTTGGCCCATTCTTCTAAACAGAATGCCTTTAAATCCTGGGGGTCCTCTTGTGAGTCCTGATCTTTAGTTCTTTTAACAAATTTTCAATTGGATTTAATCAGATGATTGACGGAGCCATAACAAGCTGATTTTCTTTGTTCTAAATTTGGGCTGGGATAATTAAATCATTAATTAATTAATTAATGTGGTCCAATTAACACATTAACAAAAAAAAAACTGGATGCTGTCAGGTCACTCCCTGACTTGGCAATGATGGCTGGCAAGGCTCAGCAGCTGGCTCAGCTTAAAAGAAGAGTAGATCTTGCTGCTCAGAAAATTTACAGCACACTAAACTGATCCTCCGATACTCAGGGCAACCTCATCCTGTATACACACCATTTAAAGCACACAAACACACCTGACGTAGCATCATTGATTGGGGCTGCTCGATCAAAAATATGAAAAGTGGGAGAGTTTCTGTCAGAATTAGTAGAGGAAAACACACACTCCAATATAAAGTGAATAAAAGCTTCTATGGGTGCTTCACTATAGTGCCTATACTGAGCTGAGCCCTGAAGTCTGGAATGCTTGATAACTGTGATCACTGTCTACTGGTCTGCAGAATGGAACGGTTTCTCCACTGACAGAGGAGCAGAGGGTCGTTTCACTTTGCACGGAAAAAGTCACCTGACACCAGTTTGCCTGTGAATTTGAAACTTTTCTTGTAAATCTGAGACCCTTTATTTGTAAAACTGTGACTTTCTTTTAAATTTGCAGGGTTTTTTTCTATCAAATTTGACATTTTTCTTGTCAATTTATGACTTTTATCTGTAATTTCCTGAATTTCTTGCAAATTTCCAATTTTTCTTCTAAATATGACACTTTTTTCTTATGTTTTCAACTTTTTATTCATCAATTTGCAACTTTTTTCCCTATAAAACGGACACTTTTCTCTTGTTTATTCAGTACTTTTACCTATAAATTTCTTATCCAGTTATTTGCAATTCTTATCTTATCATCTTATTTACTATTGCTCTGAGTGCTGCTCTCCCTTTGCTGCTGCAATCCTGGAATTTCACCATTGTGGGACTAATAAAGGCTTATCTTATTTGATCTTAAATTTGCCAGTTTTCTTGTAAACGTGAGAGCATTTTTTCTAGTAAGTTTGTAATATTTTACTAAATTGCAACTATTTTTCTATAAATCTTAGACTTTTTATTTTACATTTGCAACTTTTTTCCACTTAAATTTACAACTTTACAGCTTACAACCAGCTTGTAAGCTTTGTTCTCACATTAACTTTTTACTCATAAATGCGCAGCTTTTTTCTCCAAATTTAGGACTTTTTCATATGAACTTGAAATGTTTTTCTCTTAAGCTTTAGACATTTTTCTCTTAATTATTCTGTTCAGAAATTGTCACCACTACTCAGAGACAGAAGATCAAGGCACCCACCCATAGGTGGCATTATAATAAACAGTTTTATGTTTTCACAAATATCTCAAGAATGGCTGGGCTTATACTAAAAATTCTTTCATAGTTCTGACCTCGTTGGCCTGTATCATCTCATTTATCGTCTAAAGCAGTGATCCAAACTTAATGAAACGTCACAATCATAACTGCATTCTTTAGAATCACACCAAATTTTATGCAATTCTATTCATGTACCAAAAATCATCTTTATGAAATGTCTATAAGCCTTTGTTTCTTGTCAATAGAGCTGTTTTTGAGGAACTAAGACTGTGAACTGAAAGAATCCTGTGATGTAGTGGGTTCAAATCTTCTCAGGGAAGTCTTATTTAAGTACAGCATGCCTCTTCTGTTCATTTTAAAACCTAATGTGTAGCACAACTTAGGTTTTAAATGCTGTTGATAAGTACAAAACCTTGAAGTCTACAGTTGCATTCTAACTTGAGAACTGGTTAAGCTTGTGTCTCCAAAATCTGTACAGAGCTTGGCCTTGTGATCTTCACCTAGAGCTATGACTTTAAGGTCAAAGGGTCAAAGGTCAGTGTCATCATAAATATTCAAATTTAGTTTTGGCCTAAACTAGGGTAATACAAATTTGGTACACAAGATTGACCTTGTGGCTGTGCTTTTATGATCAAAAGGTCAAGGCCACAACGCTACATGCCTGAAAAGTCAACATAGACATAGCACGTGTCGCTGACGCTTATCCAAGTGTTTTGTATGTCTGACATAAATATCATGAACAACAAGGTGTGGGTCTGCTTATTTGTTGAGCGGCATTTTACTTCTTCATAAATACGTTTTTTTTTAATTTATTTATTTTTATCAGTCACAAGGAACCTGTTATGGACAAAAGAGACAAATACAGCTCCAGAGCTTCAAGTTGTAAACCTCTGATCTTGGTAAAGTTTATGTGCACTAATCGGAGATTTACAAACACAGATGATAAAGTTGTTCGTCTTGGTTTGGAGAAATTCTGAGCATGTTGGGAACACAGAAGTTGTTGTTTTCCTCTCTATATTTCCTATACTTATTTTTAGATTACACATCTTTATTGGCATAATATTTCCTTATATTGGCAAACAAATTTTATGACATCAGCAAACACATGAACACGCTCGCCCTGCATGTGTGTGGCGCAGCTGTTGCTTTTATTGCCTTGTTGAGTGCATGATCAAACTCAGGGCTGCAGCATTGATCTTATGATAAAATTGAGCGTAATATTAAAAAAAACCCTCAATTATACTCGTTCCTGAGTTGTAGTTTATTCTGCAGTCTGTTGCACTTTTGCCTATAAACATTGTGACTGACAAAAAAGCAATTAGCAAATTCATATGGAAAAAGTTTATGATTTATGAAAAAAATCTAATTTACAAGAAAAAAAGAAATTTATGAGGAAAAACATTCAGATTTACTAGAATTAAAGTCTGAAACTGACAAGAATAAAACTGAAATTACGAGGAAAAAAAGGTCTGAAATTTAGGAGGGAAAACAGTTTCAGATTTGCAAATGTATAAGAAAAAGTTTAAAATTTACAAGCATAAAGCTTGAAATTGTGAGAATGAAGTTGAGAATTTGTAAGAACAATACTCCCAAATTTACCAGAAAAAATGTATGCATTTGCAAGAATCATTTTGAAATTCATGAGGATGAAGCCACAGATTTAAAGATGCAAATTTATGACAAAAAAATTTTAAATTTGCAAGAAAAAAAGTCTGGATTTATTTTTGATGCGGTACCAAATCTACAAGAAAATGTTTCAGATGTGCAAGGAAGAAGTTGCAAATTTATGAGAAAAAGTCATAAATTTCTGAAAAAAGTTTCAGATTTGAAAGAATTGTGGCACATGTTTGTGAGAATATGATATACAGAATATAGCAGGGTTTATATTGTTATTTTCTTTAAATTTCAATCTCCCTAATAGACATCCCTGTTTCCACCTAGTTCACTAATCCACAGTTGATAATACAGTGCATCCGGAAAGTATTGGCAGTGCTTCACTTTTCCCACATTTTGTTATGTTACAGCCTTATTCCAAAATGGATTAAATTATTTTTTTCCTCAAAATTCTACACACAATACCCCGTATTGACATGAAAAAAGTTTTTCTGAGATTTTTGCAAATTTATTAAAAATACGAAACTAAGAAATCACGTACATAAGTAAGTATTCACAGCCTTTGCCATGAAGCTCACAATTGAGCTTGGGTGCATCCTGTTTCCACTGATCATCCTGAAGATGTTTCTTCAGCTTAATTGGAGTCCACCTGTGGTAAATTCAGTTGACTGGACATCATTTGGAAATGCACACACCTGTCTATGTAAGATCCCACAGTTGACAGTGCATGTCAGAGCACAAACCACTGCACGGTGGCGCAGTGGTTTAGCACTGTGGCAGCACAGTTTTACCCTCGGCCGGGGGATCGCGGGGATCATGAGATCGTGGGTTCGATCCCAGCCCCCGACCAACAGTGAGCTGTGTGGAGTTTGCATGTTCTCCCCGTGTTGCGTGGGTTTACTCCGGGATTTCTCCGGTTTCCTCCCGCATACCAAAAACATGTAGGTTTAGGGTGCTCGCGCACGCAGCGACCGGCAGCCGGTGGCTTGTCACCAGACTACAAACCAAATCTACCTACGGGTACAAATAAGTAACAAAAAAAAAACAAAAAACAACAAAAAACCAAGCATGAAGTCAATTATCTGTAGATCTCCGAGGCAGTCAGGGAGGTGACCAAGAACCCAATGGTTACTCTGTCAGAGCTCCAGCATTCCTCTGTGGAGAGACGAGAACCTTCCAGAAGGATAACCATCTCTACAGCAGTCTACCAATCAGGCCTGTATGGTAGAGTGGCCAGACGGAAGCCACTCCTTAGTGAAAGGCACATGCAGCCCCGCCTGGAGTTTGTCAAAAGGCACCTGAAGGACTCTGAGATCATGAGAAACAAAATTCTCTGTTCTGATGAAACAAAGATTGAACTCTTTAGTGTGAAATACCAGGCATCATGTTTGGAGGAAACCAGGTACCGCTCATCACCATGCCAATACCATCCCTACAGTGAAGCATGGTGATGGCAGCATCGTGCTGTGGGGATGTTTTTCCGCGGCAGGAACTGGGAAACAAGTCGGGATAGAGGGAAAGATGAATGCAGCAATGTACAGAGACATCCTGGATGAAAACCTGCTCCAGAGCGCTCTTGACCTTAGACTGAGGCAACGGTTCAGCAGGATAACAATCCTAAGCACATAGCCAAGATATCAAAGGAGTGGCTTCAGGACAACTCTGTGAATGGCCCTGAATGGCCCAGCCAGAGCCCAGACTTGAATCCAATTGAACATCTCTGGAGAGATCTGAAAATGGCTGTGCACTGATACTTCCCATCCAACCTGATGGAGCTTGAGAGGTGCTGCAAAGAGGATTGGGTGAAACTGCCCAAAGATAGGTGTGCCAAACTTGTGGCATCATATTCAAAAAGACTTGAGGCTGTAATTGCTGCCAACGATGCATCAACAAAGTATTGAACAAAGGCTGTGAAGACTTATGTATGTACATGTGATTTCTTAGCTTTTTATTTTTAATAAATTTGCAAAAATCTTGAAAAACTTTTTTCACAATGTCATTATGGGGTATTGTCTGTAGAATTATGAGGAAAAATGAATTTAATCCAGTTTGGAATAAAGGCTGTAAAATGTGGAAAAAGTGAAGCGCTGTGTATACTTTCTGGATGCACTGTATATCTCACATCATTCTTGCTTATTTTGTTTTATTGTCACTGTGATGCTACATCAAACTGTTAGCATTAGCTTGGTGAGGCGGTCGGAATCAGTATGTCTAATTGCAATAGAGCTCACCTCAGTGGGAAGAGGCTGACAGACAGGACACCTGGCATTGGCTTGACTGTCAATTCAGCTGGTTTTGATCACTATTTTCTATAAATTCTATTCACCCCTACTGGAATCCTTGTCTATTTACCAGCACTTGAAGTAACACCTCTGTTATGTCTGGAAACCCAGAATGACCAACGGAAAGAGGAGAATTGTGCTGGAACTTGAACTTTATTACACACAGTAGTAAAAGTACAACACTCATTTGTTTTTTGTTTTTTTTTTTTTGTTACTTATTTGTACCCGTAGGTAGATTTGGTTTGCAGTCTGGTGACAAGCCACCGGCTGCCGGTCGCTGCATGCGCGAGCGCCCTAAACCTACATGTTTTTGTCATCATCTGTTGGAGCCCATAACCCTTTCATAAACATTCACCCCCCCTTGGAAAAACACAGAACATAACCTAATTAACCCTCCCTAATTTAGTATCACAATCAAACAAACTAGCTAGGGTTAGCAGGTGGACCACCACGTAACCCAGTGCAGCTAAGTGGATTATTCTGCCACTCTCAGCTGGCAGCCGCACCCCTAACTAAACAGTCCCTTCTTTCTTACTCTCTTCCCATGGGGGAAGGCAGTTCTGTTGGAGGGGCCCTGTAGCAAGCCCGTGGTGGATGCGCCCCTGGAGGTGCTTGGTCCCCCGGACCGGGACCATCACACATAACACTCCAGCCCGGGTCCCACACTGCATGAGCCGACTCCCGCGAAGCCTCATCCTCTGGAGCTGTCACTCGAACTCAACGGAGACAATTGACGTGCCACACTGAACCATCTGTCGGCTGGAAGGTTGCTGGTCCCAGCTGTGTGGCAATTCTCATAGGCGTTAGTGATGCCTGGGGGCCGCGATGCAATTAACTGCAGGTCCGGTCGCTCAATTTTTCGGACCCAAACCCAATCCAGTACCTCAAGTGGCATTCTGTTTGGCTGCACGTGTTGTTGTGGTCGCGGTGATGTAACATCCACATTTGTCGTGGGGTGCCCATCAGGTTGCAATGGTTCCTCGTTCTCATGCCACTCATCATCATCGTCACTGGGACATGTTGCGTCCCAACCATCGTAGTCAGTAAAGCTGAGTCCGTTACTGTTGCGGATGGAGAAACCCAGTTGGTGGAAAAGGTCACACCCTAATATATTGTCTCCATGTGTGGTCACTTGAAACACAAAGTCAGTAAGTACTCTTGTCGCGTAGTGGACCGTTAGCGTGATGGTCCCAATGTTGCTAACTCTGTAGCCACCATACCCATACAGCACCTCTGGGTTCTTGCCAATCTTGTGGTTAGGGAAAAATTTCTTCACCGTAGCTCAATTTAACATTGACCTCACTGCAGTGGTATCGAGCAGGAGCGGCAAAGTAACATTGTCCTTCTTCACCATGCTGTATACATATGTCACGTTCTTGGGCCTTACCGTGTGGATGGTCGTTGCGGATGAGTGGTTTCGTTTGGTTTGCGGGCTCGGTGGGTCGTTGACCAGCAAATTTTGGCAAAGTGATTGAATTTTCTGCACTTCTTAAATCGTTGCCCCCTTGCCAGGCAAAAATGTGCTCTCTCTCAGTGTGTTGGGGAACCACGGCTGCCACACGTGGAGCGTCTCATAGTGCTCCTCTGGTCCACGGTGTTTGCTTCAAATTCTTCTGCCATGTCACCGGGTTCCTCCATGCTCACTGCATATGTCAGCAGTATCTGGCCTGGCTGTCGCTGTTATTGTTGTACACCTAGCTCCGATGCTAACCTGTTGTCTGACTCAAGCTGGAGCATTAGCTTGATGGTGTTAGCTAGTGTCATGTTATTTGATGCCATTAGCATCTTCGCCCGCAGTCGTGGTTGCTAGTGTGCTCGGCCAGCTGGTCCTGCACCATTTCATCTTCCAATAAACCAAACCTGCACATGCTAGTTAGGTGACAAAGGTCTGCGATGAACTGTTGTGCTGTTTTCACCAGTTCTCTATTGCCGTTGGCAGAATCTAATATGCCGCGCCAACATGTTGTCAGGTGTAGTGAAGTAGCTAGCTAGCAGTCCTACAGCGTCAGTGAACGAGTCTGTTGGTCCCAGCGTGTGTAAAATGCACTGTCTTTCCATGCCTAGGTTGTGAACTAACAGAGCTCGTTTGCATACCGTCATATAATGTGATATTTATATGTGGTGTGTCTTTAAGACTGTGGTGACATCACAGGTCAGAGTTGACCTTCACCGAGTGATATAGTTATGAAAATGGCGATGTGTTGATGTTGCCGCCTGTTAATGTTCCCGCTCCTAGTTGTTAAAAGAGAACTTTGTTGAAACCACTATTCGTGTGGACCTCAGTTCTTTACATGGTGTCAGAAGTGCTTGACGGACGCTCTGCTTGAGTAAGATGGCCAAGTTTAATCCCCCGGAAAGTTTTCCTTTTCATCGTCCAAATGAATGGGCGGGCTGGAAAGAGCGCTTTCTGCGTTTCCGGACGGCTACAAAACTGAATAAAGAGGACGGCGAAATTCAGGTCAGTTCACTGATTTACGCCATGGGCCCCGAAGCTGAAAACATCTTGAAATCATTCTCATTTACTGAGGAAGCGGATCAAAAGAAGTTTGACGTTGTGTTAGGAAAATACGACGAGTACTTCTGTCCCAAACGGAACGTGATCCATGAGCGCGCTTGTTTTCACCAGAGGCTGCAGCGGCCCGGTGAGAAAGTGGAAATGTTTATCAGAGCCCTTCATGAGATGTCAGAACACTGTGACTTTGGTGTAAAGAGAGATGAACATATCCGTGACCGAATTGTTGTGGGCATCCTTGATAAAAAGCTGTCACGTAAACTGCAGATGATGGCTGATCTAACACTTGCCCAAACCATTCAAACAGTTCGCCAGTACGAGGAGGTTGTCCTCCAGGTTCACCAGCAGGGGGAGGCACACGCCACGGTGCAGGAGATCCAGGGAAAAGCAGCAGGCAGAGGAAGATCTCCATTTAAACCAAGGAAGGGAAAAAGTGGAGAGCAAAAAGACTCATGGTGTGGAAGATGTGGAAAATTAAAACACAGAGATCCTGAAAAGTGCCCAGCCATGAAGTCAACATGCAACAAGTGTAAAAAGGTGGGTCACTGGGAAAAGAAATGTCACAGTAAATCAGTCAGAGAAGTCACTGAAGAGATAGTTTCCCAGACACCATTTTTTTTGGGCGCAGTCACAAAAACAGACAGAAATGATGACCCATGGACCATACAGCTTACAATTGGAACAACACCAGTCAATTTTAAAACTGATACGGGTGCAGATGCAAACATTATGGGACAAAAGACATTTAACGAACTAGTTCCTAAGAAGGAATTAGAGCCATCTAATGTCACACTGTGCAGCCCGGGTGGTCAGTTGGACTGTATAGGGAAATTTCAAGCCTTCACAGAATACAAAGAAAAACCATATACTTTTCCTGTGTATGTCATCAGTGGCAATAATGCAAACAATTTGCTGGGCAGAGACACAGCAATGTCGATGGGGCTTGTGAAGCGTGTTGAAGAAGTACACAAAGCATTTGGTGAGCATGGAACACTTAAAACAGAACCAGTTAAAATCCTGTTAAAAGAGAATGCTCAGCCATACACAGTGCACACTGCCCGTCGTGTCCCTTTGCCACTTTTGCAGAAGGTTAAAGAGGAATTGCAGCGTATGGAGGAGAATAATGTGATTGAAGCTGTGATTGATCCTACAGATTGGTGCGCGCCAATGGTGCCAGTCCCAAGGAAAAATGGAAAAGTGCGGCTCTGTGTCGATTTAAAGAGGTTAAATGAAGCTGTACGAAGAGAGAGGTATGTTCTTCCTACTGCAGAGGAAATCACTGCAAAACTTAGTGGAGCAACCACATTCACATCATTGGATGCTGCCTCCGGGTTTTGGCAGATTCCTCTCCATCCAGAAAGCAGTAAATTAACAACCTTTATCACACCCTTTGGGAGATATGCATTCAAACGTCTTCCATTTGGGATCACAAGCGCTCCTGAAATTTTTCAGCGCAAAATGACAGAAACCCTCAACGGCCTGGAAGGCGTGGCTATCTACATGGATGACATACTGGTGTACGGCGACACTCCTGAACAGCACGACCAGCGTCTCAGCAAGGTACTGGAAAGGATCGAGTCAGCCGGACTTAAACTGAACAGAGAAAAATGTAAGTTTAGACAAAACAAGCTTCACTTCTTGGGCCAAGAAATTGACAAATCAGGCGTGAGACCCGACCCTGATAAAGTCAAGGCAATCCGCGAGCTCCCTCCACCACAGAACGTGCATGACCTCAAGCGTGTCCTAGGCATGTTTAACTACCTAGGGAAATATATCCCAAATCTGTCGACAGTGGGCCAGCCACTATATGAACTGTTGAAATCCAAGTCAGTGTGGATGTGGGACCATTCTCAGCAGGAGGCATTTCAACGCATCAAAGACATTCTGTCTACTTCTCCAGTTCTGAAATTCTATGATGTGAATCGACCTACTGCCGTATCAGCCGATGCCAGCAGCTATGGTATAGGTGGAGTACTACTGCAACTGCACGATGGAAACTGGAAACCTGTGGCATACTGCTCACGTCGTCTGTCAGAGGCCGAGACTAGATATGCACAGATAGAGAAGGAGTGTTTGGCGAGTGTCTGGGCATGTGAGAGATTCGAGAAGTACCTCTGTGGTCTGGAAGATTTTAAGTTGGTTACAGATCACAAACCCTTGGTGCCTCTCATGAACAAAAAGGACCTGGACAATGTGCCAATACGGTGCCAAAGGCTACTTATGAGACTTATGAGGTTCAAACCGACAGCCGAATATGCTCCGGGAAAGACCTTGGTAGTAGCTGATACACTCTCAAGAAGTCCACTACAGTGCGTAGAAAACGAGACTGATTCTCACTCTGATGTAGTGTGCTACATAGCAGCAGTTATTGATAACTTGCCAGCTACTACACATAAAATAGACACTATAAAGATTGCTACAGCAGCTGACTGTAACCTACAGTTGGTGTTGCGGTACATCAAGTCAGGATGGCCAGAATACATAGGCAATGTCCCAGCAGCTATCAGAGACTATTTTCCCATTAAAAATGAACTGTCTGAATGCGATGGAATTATCACCAGAGGAAGCCGCATGTTGATTCCGGATGTGCTCAGAGCAGACATCTTGGATCGAATACATGATGGACATCAAGGTCTGACAAAATGCAGAGAGCGGGCCTGCACATCTGTGTGGTGGCCTGGCATCTCATCTGAAATCAAACGCAAAGTCCAGTCCTGTCAGGTGTGTCGTGAGATGAGACCAGCTCAGCGAAAAGAGCCTCTCTTGTCAACCCCTCTACCTGATCGACCCTGGAAGAGACTTGCTGTTGACCTGTGTGAGCATAACAAGCACACTTACCTTGTTGTGTCAGACTATTTCTCTCGGTTCCTCGAGATACTTCATCTGCCAGTAACCACTGCTTCTCAGGTGATCTTAAAGCTGAAGGCAGTGTTCGCGAGGTTTGGTTGTCCAGATGTGGTTGTATCTGACAATGGGCCTCAATTCTCTTGCCAAGAATTTAAAAAGTTTGCAAGGGAGTTTGACTTTTTGCACATCACCTCAAGTCCACACAACCCCAAGGAAACGGACATGCAGAGAGGGGAGTTCAAACAGCAAAAAGAATCTTAAAGCAGCAAGATCCTTTGCTCGCCCTCATGTGCTTTCGATCAACGCCCTGCACCACCACAGGCGTGAGTCCTGCAGAGCTACTTATGGGTCGAAAGATCAAAACAACTCTTCCTACACTCGAAGTGAATCTTCAGCCCCGATGGCCTGATCTGGAAGTCGTCAGGAATAAGGATGCAATGGAGAAACAGAAACAAGCATTCTACTTCAATCAGCGCCATGGAGCTAAACCCCTACCTTCGTTGAAGCCAGGAGATTCAGTCCTCACAAAGCTGGACCATCAGAAATCCTGGAAAACACCCGCTGTTGTCACAGGAGGAAAGCAGCACACCTCGCTCCTTTCTTATTGAAACACCCCAGGGAGCAACTTTGCGACGCAACCCGCCGTCACTTGCAACATGATCCTGAATCAGCCAGAGAGATACACTCTTCAGCTCCAAATGACCTGCAGCCAGAGATTGTCGATCAGCAGCCTGAAACTGCAGCTGCTGCTGACACTATTTTACCAGAATCCAGTGTCAAACCGCCAGACCCAAAGCAAGGACTGTTGTTTACCCGGTCTGGTAGAATGATTAAACCTGTGCAAAGACTAGATTTGTAGAGAAAAAAAAAAAAGAAAAATGAAAAGAGAGAAATTCACGTGTTCACTGTGATAAGTGTGGTTATATGTGGTTCAATAATTAAGCCATGGGCTGTGGGGAAGGGTGAAATGGAAATGGAAAATGTTTGAATTGAAAATTGTTTTGTTCTGAAAAAAAAAGCTAAAAAAGGGGGAGATGTCATATAATGTGATATTTATATGTGGTGTGTCTTTAAGACTGTGGTGACGTCACAGGTCAGAGTTGACCTTCACTGAGTGATATAGTTATGAAAATGGCGATGTGTTGATGTTGCCGCCTGTTAATGTTCCCGCTCCTAGTTTTTAAAAGAGAACTTTGTTGAAACCACTATTCGTGTGGACCTCAGTTCTTTACACATACCTTGTCCAATTTGCCCAGGTCCAACGGCGATATGTACGTCTTGAAAGCATCGAGCTAGCGCGGCCAAGGAATGGGTAGCTTGCTGGGGTTTTCCAGAAACGGCTGTGGTGGCCTCAAGCACACTTCCATGGTTTAACTCTCATCGGCAAATGTTATGTCTGTAAATCCAGAATGACCAGCAGAGAGAGGAGAGCTGTGCTGGAACTCAAACTTTATTACACACAGTAGTAAAAGTACAACACTGGTTTGGTATGACTGAACACTTTATCGTTGTGAGTTGAGAGAGTCCTAAGATGGCCGGCTCTCCCCATTTATTGACTGGTGTGATGACATCACCATCTGGCTATGTCATCCTGCCAGTGCCCATTAACCCTTTCATAACAAAGTCATTCTTAGATGTTATTTTAGCTTAAATTACTATAGTTTGTTTAACTGAGACCCAGTAATAGCATTAGCTGCCTTGGGACACCATTCACTCACTCACAAATGTTTCTGTGCTTGTTGTACTCCAGGGACTGGTCACATCCTATCAACCAGTGAAACCACACACTCCTTTCCACCAGCCATGCTTTATTAATTATTTTTTATTTTATAATTAATATTTATTATTTTATGTTAGTTGCCTCAGGCTGGCTACCTGAGCTAGGAGTTAGCCAGTTAACATTAGCAATAGTGACGAAAGAGGCAAGGTGGCATTTACTGTGGCTCTTGGGCATTTAAAGAGACATGCACTGAAATGAATTGGGAGGAATGCTGCAAAAGATGATTCACAATAATGTTGCAATAATTAAAAAAAGTTTGGCCAAGGTATGCCACAAACATATCATTAAGACCTGTGGGAACTGTCAACATGTGGAAAAAGTAAATAAGACCTTTAAAGCAGACGTGCAGCCATCACACCCACACTCGTCACTTTAAGTTCCTGCTGTGGTTAGTAAGACATCAATAAATATTTGATAGCTGTCTAGTTAATTGAGTGGCCTTTATGTTTCCCTGGTGTGCGTCAAGCCCCGTGTGAAGATTCATTCTCCCCAGCTCAGGATGTTTCCAAAATAGCTGTGCTGGGTTCTCTCTATTGTTCCAAACAGGCTGAACCAGTTCAATATGCTTCTATTCTCAGCAGGAGAAACCTTAATCCTCCTGTATGGAAATCCAAATAAAGCAACAGGTCGTCCTGCCGCCATCTCTACCTTTTCCTGTGTATAAACACAGATTGTTTAGTCCTTTTCATGCTCTGGACAAATAAAGACAACAGTCACAATGGCAAAAATAAAAGGGAGAAGAGGAAGAGATACATAGAAACTAGTAAAAGCAGCCCAACAAATGGAACATTCCTGACATTTTAGAGATGCACCTGTGGTCAAACTATTTTGAGAAAAGACAACTTAAAAAGAAATCATTGCACCTTTATCTGAGCTATTTTTTTCTGTAGATTATTTGGCATTCATTAAAGTGTTACAGAATGATGGTATACCACCAACTAATTATTTAAGATTCAAGATTCAAAGATTTTCATTTGTCAATACTTCTATATGTACTACAGGACATACAGTACAGGAGAATCGAAAAGCCGTTTCTATCTCTCTCTGTGTGCATAAGATACAAGAAAAGAAGGAATAAGGATAAAAACAACAACAGCAGTCTATGTACGATAATGCTACCCATAGTGCAAATAGCAGTCCTATGTGTTATGTCTGGAAACTGGTGAAGGACTCACAGAGAGCAGTGTTTGCTTGGAACATGAACTTTACTACATAGCACACTTTAAAGCTTACAGACTCTGATGGGGAGGCTGAGCGCTATCATGGTGGCTGAAGGAGAGAGTAGAAGAGAGCGTAAGATGGTCGTCCCCTGCAGTTATATGTTTGGCGTGATGACATCACCAAGCAGCCACGTCATCACACCAACGCTGGCCAAACCTGTGTTTCTATAACACCACATTCACCCTTGGAAAAACACCACCCTTGGAAAAAAACAGCACACACACACACACACATCTGAATTAACTCTCCCCAATTTGGTACATAGTGAACCCCAAACTAGCTAGAGCCAGCGGGTAGGCTACCGCATAGCCCAGCGCTGCTGAGCGGTCTATTATGTCACTGTTCGTTGGTAGCCACGCCCCTAGCTTAACAGTCCTTTGAGGGAGGCAGTTCAATGAGGGAGGCAGTCATTGAGGGAGGCAGTTCAGTTCAAGGGGCCTTGAGGTAAGCTTATGGTGGACGTGCTCCTGGAGGGTTCAGCTGCAGCAGACCAGGGCGCCACCCCACTGGAGCCAAGGCACACTCATCAACAATGTCCCAGCCGGGATCTCACACCAGCTGGGTCGGCTCCAATGTGGCGTCTTGATCCGCGGCAGCTACTCTTACCTTCCGCAGACCATCCGCCATCTGAACGGCAGCTGGTCTCAGCTGCGAGGCGATCTTCATGGGTGTCGGTGGTGGTGATAATGCTAAGGCCGACTGTGGGTCCGGTCGCTCGGTTCTGCGGACCTGAATCCAGTCCATCACTGAGAGTAGCGCTCTGTTCGGCTGCGTTCGGCATTGTGTTTGTGATGGTGTGGCTCTCACGTCTGCTGCGGGGCATCCACCAGGTTGTAGTGGTTCTGCTGCATCTTGTTGAGTCATGGACTCTTCATCCTGCGTCTCAGCGACGGGTCTTGGAGGCTGATGCCGGTCGTGGACTTGGAAGACGTCCGGTGGCTCTGTTGTGTTTTGTTTGGTAGCGGACTCTTCATCCTGCAGCTCAGCGGTGGCTCCTGGAGGCTGGTGCCGGGCGTGGATTCGGAAGCAGTCTGGCTTCTTCTCTCCCTCACTTGGTGCTGGTGGAAGTCAGGGTGATGTGTTGCTGTCGTCGGCGCTAGGACGCGTGCGGGGCCATCTTCAGTCACCAGCATCCCCTCTCTTCACGAACTCCCTCTCCTGTGGCTCCATGGCGGCTGCCTGAAGCTCATGCTGGGTGAGCATCAGAGGTGAGTTTGGTTTGTTCTTCCCCTCTCCTGGGAAGTCTGGTCATGGCGATATATTGCCATCGCCATTGGTAGAACCTGCTCGGGTTGTTGTGTCCAGGGGTTCCCAATAGACGCGGGCTCCCTCTCTTGTAGCTCTGCAGTGGCTCCCTGAGGCTTATGCTGGGCGAGGATCTGAGGCGAGCTTGGTCACTGCCCTCTCTCCATGTTATGTTTGCTTTCTGTGCTGTGCTCTTCCTCTGCGCTGTGCTTTTCGGCTAGCTTGTCACAGATTAGCTCGTCTCCTAAGGGAAATTTGTCACTGGGTTGTTGCTCTGTGGTGCCCTGCTCTCCCATGGCATTCACCTCAGGGCCCTCCTGAGAAGGTGTGGGGTCGGCGGACTTAGCAACCGGGGCAACCGTCTGCACCAGCGGAGCTGACTGTGGGTAACGCGGATGTGATCTCGCCAGCCACGGTGTCTGAACCGCCATCTCCAACAGCAACACCCATTCTATCACCATCGTCAGGTCGTCCTGTGCTATGTCCAGCATTTTCAGTATCCTTGGATCCGCGGTGGAGCACTTCAACTGCGACAATATCGCTATGTCCTCCTCGCGTCTGAACTCACACATGCTAGCCAAACAGCGAAGAGCGTCTATATATTGTATGAATGACTCATCCTCTTGCTGTCGGTGCTGGTAGAACACTAACCTCTGGGCCGTCACGTCACTGGATATAGCGAAGTAGCTAGTTAGCAGCTCGGCTGTCTCAGCAAATGATTTTGTTGGTCCTGGCGTGTGGAAAATATGTTGGCCTTCTGTGCCCAGATTGTGAACCAATAGAGCTCACTTCCGTACCTCGTCTAGCTTGTCCAAGTCCAACACCGATATGTACTGTAGGTGGTGAAAGCATCGAGCCAGCGTGGCCATGGTATGGGTGGCTCACCGGGGTTCTCCAGAAACAGTCGTAGTGGCCTCCATGGTTTACTCTCATTGCCAACTGTTATGTCTGGAAACTGGTGAAGGACTCACAGAGAGTGGTGTTTTGCTTAGAACACAAACTTTATTACATACAACACTTTAAGGCTTACAGACTCTGGTGGGGAGGCTGAGTGCTATCATGGTAGCCGAAGGAGAGAGGAGAAGAGAGCATAAGATGGCCGTCCCTTACAGTTATATGTTCGGTGTGATGACATCACCAAGCGGCCACTTTATCATTCCAACGCTGGCCAAACCTGTGGTTCTATAACACCACACTATGTACAGTAATACCTACCCATAGTGCAAGTTCAGCGTGGTAGAGGAGGTACAAACAGTGACAGTTTGGAATGTGCATGATCAGTAGTACAATAACAGCCAGCAGATGTGGCATTTGTGCAAATGGTTGTAGTAAAATACATGAACAAGCTCCAACCAGAAAGCTACAGTGTCCACAAAGACTCACTACAAGATCAAAATATAGAAGCCCTTTTGGCCTATGAAGATGTTAAAGCTAGGTTAAGAAGAGAGGTGACATGATGCAATGTTTGCTTTAAGAGTGTTGATGGAGAAGTATAGAGAAGGTCAGAAGAAGTTGCACTGTTTTTGTGGAGCTAGAGAAAGCATATGATAGGGTACCAGGAGAAGAAGTGTGTTCCATTCTGAAGAAGCCAGAAGTGGCAGAGAAGTACAGTATGTGTGGGTAGTGTAGGACATGTATGAGGACAGTTAGATGTGAGGAGGTGTGCTGTAAGAGGGACAGATAAATTCAAGCTGGGGGTAGGATTCCATCAGGGATCAGCTCTGAGCCTCATCTTCTTGCCATGCTGATGGACAGCCTTACAGAAAAGGTCAGGCAGGAGTGTCTGTGAACTATGATGTTCAGAGATGACAATGTGATCTGTAGTGATAGTAGGGAGCAGGTGGAAGAGAATCTGAAGAGGTGGCAGTATGCACTGGAGTGAAAAAGAATGAAAGTAAGTAGAATCAAGACAGAATACAGTACAAGTGTGTGTGAAAGAGAATGAGGCAAGTATCATAGTAAAGAAACAAGGAGTAGTGGTAGTGAAGGTATGAGTTTAAATACCTGAGGTCAACCAAAATAATGTACATTATGAATCTTTATTTTCGGATAGTACAGGTTAAAAGGAACTGAATAGTATAGCAAAAGGGGGAAATAAAATCCAACAAGGTCAAATTAGGCAATAACTCCTCTGATTATACAGTTCAACAAAAGTTATCCGAAATGGGTGATGGCTGAAGCCGCAGCTTATATTGCCCACCCATATTCCATCCAAGAAATTCAAAAGAAAAAACAAAACAAGAGCGATTACAATTCAGAACAAAGCTAAGACCAAGTGTGACAGAAAAAAAGTAGAAAAAAAAAACAAAACAAAAAAAAAACTAGGCAACAACACAGCACAGGCTGGATATGACAATCCTTATGTGATTTTTTTTTTCCACAATATCTTTATTGAACCTTTTTTTTTTTTTTTTAACAAACATGATACAAACAATCAAACACTAACACTAAAGTACTACAAAAAAAAAAAAATGCACTAAAAACACCAACAACCACCAACAAAATCAAGTCTTCAACAATGCTCCTCTGTTTAGTTTAGACAATCCAATACATTAGTATACATATTATGTTCACCAGTTTGGAATTTACAAGGTCCACACACATCATTCACCTTCTTCTTCAAGAGTTATGTTTAAATTTTTTACATAATCAATAAAAGGTCTCCATATATTCTCAAACACAATTTCCTTTGATTTCAGTATATATGTTATTCTTTCTAATGGAAGGTTTGTTAACATCTGTCTTAACCACTGAGTCACATCTGGTCTATGAGTCTTTTTCCATAATAGTGCAATACATTTTTTGGCATTAAGCAAACTGAGGTCTATGAATGTTCTTTCACTTTTATTAAAATTATGCTTTTCTGGGTACAGACCCAACAAAAACAGTTTAGGATTCAATATGATTTGTTTTGAGATTATTTTTTCAATTGTTACCCTCACCTCTTCCCAAAACATTCTTATTAATCTACATTCCCATAAACAATGAAATAGGGTTCCTTTACTTTCCATGCATTTTGTGCATGTATCTGGTATATTTTTGTTATATCTATTTAACTCCTCCGGTGTAACATACATCCGCATTAACCATTTGAAATGTATCAATTTAAGGCGTGCATTTATTGATTTGGTTTGAGCTTCTGTACAAGCCAATTCCCATTGTTCCTCTGAAATTTCAATTTGCAGATCTTCTTTCCAGTAGTTTAATCTTTTCAGTGAATTTTCACTTGAAGATAGTGTCAATGAGTTATAAAACTCTGAAATAATACCCTTTCTTTTACTATCTTTCATCATCATTTTTTCCAAGGATGAATAAATAGGTCGAGTGAGAGCTTTATTTTGATTTGATCGAATAAAGTTTCTAAGTTGAAGATATTTAAAAAAATGTATTCTATTGAGATTAAATTTGATCCTCAGCTCTTCAAAAGACATTATGTTGTCTGCACATGGCAAATATAAATCCTGAATCTTTTGTATCCCTTTTAAATTCCATACTTTAAATACAGCGTCCGCTCTCCCTGGTTTAAAATATTGATTACCCCATATTGGACTAAATTGTGACAATAACTGTGGTTCTTTTAAATAGTTTTTAGCTTCACACCATATTTTGATCATATGCTTTACAAATGGATTTTTAACTTGTTTTTGTAATTTTTTTGCCGAATCTGAGTATATGAATATGGGAAGAGGTAAAGGTAAATTGTATGATTCCATTTCAGTCCAGTGAGGGAGATCATTTGATGAAAAATAATATGTCATAGACCTCAGTTGTGCCGACCAATAATACAACATAAAATTTGGACATTTCAGACCTCCATGATCAAATGGTAAATATAATAAAGACAAACGTAATCTAGCCCTCCTGTTGTTCCATATAAATTCCACTAACTTTTTTTTTATTCTTGAGAATAGATCTAAAGGTGGTGATAAGGGAATGTATTGAAATAAATAAAGTATTTTAGGTAAAATATTACTTTTAAGTATATTGATTCTCCCGATCATCGACATTGGTAGTGACATCCATCTCTGAGTTAACTCATTGATATCTGACATTAAGGCTTCATAGTTGACACTGGCGACTGATTCTAGCTTAGGCATAATTTGGATTCCTAAATATTTAAACTGATTTACAACATTGAATTGATTTACCTCAGGGGCTGGGTAATTTCTCTGGGTCTCATTTAGCATTAATATTGAAGATTTAGTTTTATTTATTTTATATCCTGATATTTCCCCAAAATTCTTTATTAAATTCAACAAGGTTGGAATTGATTTTTTTAGATTCGACATAAACAAAATTATATCATCAGCGTACAGGGAGATTTTATGTTCTGTTGGTCCAACTTTAATTCCATATATTTGTGAATGTAAACGTATCGCTATCGCTAAAGGTTCAATTGCCATAGTAAACAGTAAAGGTGAAAGTGGACAGCCTTGTCGACATCCTCTATTGATTTTTATTGGTTTTGAAATATTGTTATTTGTTAGGATTTCTGCTGTAGCATTATTGTATATTATTTGAACCCATTTTATGAAATTATTTCCAAGTCCAAACCTTTGTAGGACTTCAAAAAGAAAGGGCCATTCAACTCTATCAAAGGCCTTTTCGGCGTCCAATGATAGGAGAGCTGTATCCGGTGCTTCTTTATTAAAATAAATAATATTAAATAGTCTTCTTACATTATGGAAGCCTTGTCTACCCTTTATAAAGCCATTCTGATCTCGATTAATAATATTTGGTAAAGTTTCTTGTATTCGTCTTGCTAAAATTTTACAGATTATCTTAAGGTCGGCGTTTAATAGGCTTATTGGTCTCATATTTTCACATTTATTAGAGGGCTTACCTGGTTTTGGCAGCAGTATAATTAAGGCATTATTTATGTATGATGGTAAATTATTATTTTGAAATGCTTCTAAAACCATTTCCAAAAAAGGTTTTATTAATTTATTCTTAAATTTTTTATAAAGGTCAACTGGAAGACCATCTGGTCCTGCACTTTTTCCTGATTTCATATTATCAATGGCTAGCCCAACTTCTTCTTGACTAATTTTAGACTCCAATATCTCCCTGTTTTCATTTGGAATACACGGTATAGATAGTTCGTTCAAAAACCCATTTAGTTTTGTTAAATCAGGTTCATTTTTGGTATCATATAATTTTTCATAGTAATCTCTAAAGGCTCTATTAATTTCTAAAGGATCTATAACTACCTGTCCATTACTTATAATACTGGTAATTGGTGTTTTAATTTCCAATTGTTTAATCTGCCATGCTAATAATTTTCCTGATTTTTCACCTTGTTCATAAAAAGATTGTTTCAATCTTAGAAGACTCGAGGCAGCTCTATTCGCTGATTTTTTGTCGTATTCAGCTCTCAAAATCAGTAATTCATTCTCCAACCTTGGGTCACTTCCTGCATACACTTTTTCCTGAAGACTTTTTATTTTATGTTCCAATTTAGCTCTCTCCTCTCGAGTCTTCTTAGATTTTGATCCTGTATAACTAATAATATGTCCCCTAATAAAAGCTTTGAAAGCCTCCCACTTTACACATGCTGATGTTTGTGTAGTATTGATGTCAAAGAACTCGTCTATCTGTTTTTCTATATACTTGACAAATTCCTCATCCTGAAGCCATTTGTGCTGAAATTGCCATCTACCTGATTCCTTTGTCAATTTTTTATCTACATATATTAGACAACAGGGTGCATGATCAGAGATCACGATGTTATCATAAAAGCAGTTTTGAATCTTGGACCTTAATTCTGTGGAAATCAAAAAATAATCAATACGTGAGAATGTCTTGTAGGTACTGGAATAACAAGAATAGGCTTTAACTTGTGGTTTCATTTCTCTCCATATATCTAACAATCTCAATTCTTTCATAAAATGATTAATAGTCATCCTACATCCAATGTGCGTACAATCCAGTCCTGTTGATCTATCCACACCTGGATTCAATGCACAATTAAAATCCCCTGCTATTATATGTTGCCCTGTAAGTGATGATAAGATGAGAAATAAATTAGCAAAGAACTTCTGATCATCTATATTGGGACCATATAAGTTCACAAGATTTATATTTTCTAATAGCAAAGAACCTTGAATGATTACATATCTTCCAAATTTGTCTCCAATTACATTTTTCACTTGAAAAGGAACTGATTTATGTATGAGAGTCATAACTCCCCTGGCTCGGGATGAAAATGAAGAGGTGAATACACTTCCCTGCCATCTACTCCTAATTCTTTTAACATCCTCCTCTATCAGATGAGTTTCTTGTAAAAACACAATTCTTGAACCCATGTCCTTTATTTTATTCATAACTTGTTTAAGTTTTTTTAAATTTTGTAGACCTCTGCAATTCCATGAGGTTAAATTAAGATTAACACTTTGGTCCATGATCAATAGAGAGTTTGGGATTACCTTGCAGTGTAAACATGCTCATACAGAGAAGCAAAAACATGAGTGGTTGAACATTCATCCTACAAACTACACACAAACAAATTTCCCCTTCCCACACTTGTGGCAAACCCCCCAAAATCAAAAGAAAAATTCTGTCTCCCGATATAGCCATCGACCGTTCCACACCCACGGGGAACAGCCTAAGCCACTCCTTCTTCATCCTCCCAATCACCCTAACTCTACTGCTTTTAATGACATAACATTAACTCTCCTCTGTAGTTTTCCAACTTAACTCCAAAATTTTTAACAACTTTGTACATCATAGTTTTTTTTTTGTTTGTTTTGTTTTTGTTTTGTTTTTTTTAATATATAATACAATCTATATTTTGTAAACTTACTATTTACTTCAAGTCAGTCAGATGCCTGTGCAAATGCTTAATTATTCTACCTTATATTTTGTTCATGCTTAGCTCCCACCAGTCTCTTCTTCTTCTTTGATCTTTTTGATGAACTCCTGCGCCTCCTCTGGGGTCTTGAAGATGTGGGTTCTGCCCTCATACGTGGTCAACAGTCTCGCAGGATAGATTACACCATGACGAATCCCAAGGTTGCGCAGCTCCTTACGTACGGGATCAAACTGCTTCCTCAATTGCTGGATTCCTGTGGCCAAATCTGGGTAGAACCGCACCTGCTGGTCCTGGTGTTTAATCTCTCCTTTAGCACGTGCAGCGTTGAAGATCTTCATCCTGTCTCTGTTGCTAAGAAACTTCATAATTAAGGTCCTCGGCGGTCCCTTATCTCTCCGTGGGCCAATACGATGTGCTTTTTCCAGAACCACTGCTGATTGCAACTCCTCGCTGCCCAGCACCTCCGGAATCCACTTTTCCAGAAAGGAACATACGTCCCGACCTTCTGATTCCTCTGGAAGACCCACCAGCCTCAAATTATTCTGTCTCGACCGAGATTCCAAATCCAAAATATTATCTTCCAGAGATTTTTTTTTTTTCCCAAAGTGCGCACCTTTAATTGAAGACGGGTGACGTCATCTTCAGCACTAGCGAGACGGAGCTCCATCTGCGCCGTTTGTTCTACACAGTCACCCAATTCCTTTCTTATTCCTTCCAACGCTGTCATAATCCCATCAAATCTAGAGGAAAAGTCTGCTCTCATTGAACTCATGGCAGCCATCAGCGCATCTGCGCCATTCCCCGCAGATATCGCACTGCTGCCAGCCTCCTCCGCCATATATGGAGTTTTGTTTGCTGCGTCACAGACCTGAAAGTCCGTTAATTTGGACTGTTTCGGCGGCTCGCTTTTTCCTTTTCCTGGTTTTCCAGCCTTAGGCTTCGCCGACATATCCTCGCCCAAATGCTGGGATACGTTCTGTCCCAAATGAGAGAGTTATTTGCCGATTTTTTTCTCCAGGAGCAGAGCAGAGCGAGACACGTCCGTCCTACGTGGCAGCCATAACCGGAAGTCCCCTTATGTGATTTTACATGTCATCTTGTATATATGTTTGGAGTATTTCTTCCTTTAGTTTTTGCTTGAATTGTCCAAGCGTTGTACATGAGTTTAATTCAGGTCCAAAATCGTTCCATAATCTGAATCCTTGCACTGAAACACAGTGTTGCTTGGTGGTAGTTTTCACTGTAGGCTTTTGAAATATACATGTTCCTCTGCAGTGATATCGTTTCTCCCTTATTTACAAGACATTACAAGAAAGGTGAAGAAGAAAGTGCAGGCAGGGTGGAGATAAGTGTTGGGCTGATGTGTGACAGAGGATAGCAGCTAGAGTGAAAGAGAAGGTGCACAAGACAATAGTAAGATTTACTATGATGTATGATTTGGGGATGGTGGCACTGACAAAAAGAAAGGAAGCAGACTTGAAGATGCTTTGGAAATATGCAGAGGAGAGATAGTGGATGATTTGCTCTGTTCTCTTACAGTAAAATTTGATGTTTTAGTTGCTCGTTGTTGGTTCAGCTTCCTGTATCTTTGTTTTATTTTTTTCCATTGCAAAACTTTTAATTATTCACCACTAAAAAAGAAAAGATGTTTGCAGTGATTTTAAATGGTCTCTTTCACATAGTTAATGTAGATGCTGTAAAAGTACATTTTTAGTGTTCCTAGTTTGTGTATATAGGCCCAAAGAGATCTTTTTCTCCTTTCAGCTGCTCCCTTTAGGGGTCACCACAGCGATAATCTGGCTTCATCTCACCCTATCCCTTGCATCGTCTTCTCACACCCTCTCCATGTCCTCCTTCACTACATCCACAAATCCTTGCTGTGGTCTTCCTCTTTTCCTCCTGCCTGGCAGCTCCATCTTCAACATCCTTTGTCCAGTAAATCAGTCTGTAACAAAGTGAAATAAAGGGCTAAATCAGGGCTGTACAATATGTTATATGCAGCATGAAATCAGTGTCAAAATATTTTGCTCTGCACTCATAATTCCAAATAAATGATAGTAAACTGTTCCCTCTGGTGGACATTATTGTGAACATCAAATTTATTTACAATCAAGGGGACCATAAAGTCCTCAATAGTGATTTCCCCCCCCCCCCTATCTTGTGAGGACAAGATAGCAAAAGATAATTATCTTGTTCATTGCAGATTTGCATTAATTTAAAATGTATTTGCATACATTTGTAATCTTTTTATGGTAGACCTTTTTTCCTCATAAACTCAAAAACTATTCTTGTAAGTTTGTTTTTCCCTGGTAAAATTGCAGTTATTTTGTATACATTTCTTTCACACAAATTTGCAGTTTTTTTCATGCAAAATTTCTGGCATTTTTCAAGATGTTTACAACTTTTTTTTGCATAAGAAATTTGTTCCTTCTTTCTTATAAATTTGCCATTTTATTTGCATAAATTTGCAACATTTTAGACATAAATTCAAACCTTTTTTTATATTTTCCTGGTAAGCCATTTTCAGAAATATGTGAATATCTCACAATAATTAGCAAAAAGAAAAAAACCTCCACAGAATTGCATTTAGTAGAGCACATACAGACGTGGACAAAATTGTTGGTACCCCTCTGTTAATGAAAGAAAAACCCACAATGGTCACAGAAATAACTTGAATCTGACAAAAGTGGTAATAAATAAAAAGTCTATGAAAATTAACCAATGAAAATCAGACAATGCTTTTGAATTGTGGTTCAACAGAATTATTCAATTCAATTCAATTCAATTCAACTTTATTTATATAGCGCCATTTCACAACAACAGTCATCTCATAGCACTATCAACTGTAGGGGGGAACCCCCACAGTTGCAGAAAGACCCCAGCAATCAGGCGATCCCCTGTGAGCAAGCACTTGGCGACGGTGGAGAGGAAAAACTCCCTTTTAACAGGAAGAAACCTCCAGCAGAACCAGGCTTAGGGAGGGGCAGTCATCTGCTGCGACTGGCTGGGGAGTGAGGGGATAGAGAAGAAGTAAAGAACAGACATGTAGAGAGCAAACAGCACGATGGGGACTCAATCTATGGGAGAGAACAAACAAATGTTAATGACCAGCAAAAAAAATATTTCATAGAGAGTGAGGAAAGGAGTGAGGCCCAGTGCATTACTGGAGGTCCCCCGGCTGACTAAACCTATTAGCAGCATAACTAAGGGAGGGTTCAGAAACACATGATCCCTCCCTAATTGTAGACTATATCAAAAAGGTAGGTTTTAGCCCTATTCTTAAAAACAGAGATTGAGTCTGACTCCCGAATCCAGATTGGCAGCTGATTCCACAGGAGAGGAGCTTGATAACTGAAGGCTCTGCCTCCCATTGTACTTTTGGAGATTCTAGGTATTACAAGTAATCCTGCATTTTGGGAGCGTAGTGCTCTGTTAGGATAATACGGTAGTATCAGATCTTTTAAATAAAAAGGAGCCTGATTGTTTAGAGCTTTGTAAGTAAGAAGAAGGATTTTAAACTTAATTCTAAACTCTATGGGAAGCCAATGAAGGGAGGCCAGAACCGGAAAGATATGATCTCTCTTTCTAGTACCTGTTAAAACTCTTGCTGCAGCATTTTGGATCAGCTGAAGACTTTTTAAAGATGTTTTAGGACAGCCTGATAATAAAGAATTACAATAATCTAATCTCGAGCTAACAAAAGCGTGGATCAGCTTCTCAGCATCACTCTGAGACAAGATGCTCCTAATCTTGGCAATATTACGCAAATGATAGAAGGCAGTCTTAGAAACAAATTTAATATATGAATTGAAGGACAAATCCTGATCAAAAATAACTCCAAGGTTCCTCACAGAGCTATTAAGAGAAAGAGTAACCGCATCCAAACTGAAAGTTTGATTTGGAAAGGAATTTCTAAGGTTTTTTGGACCAACAAGAATGAATTCAGTCTTATCTGAATTTAATAGCAGGAAATTACAAGTCATCCAAGCTTTGATTTCCTTAAGACAGGCTTCTAACTTGGCTAATTGATTACTATCATCTGGCTTCATTGACAGGTATAATTGTGTGTCATCTGCATAACAATGAAAATGTATACAGTGCTTTCTAATAATGTTGCCTAACGGAAGCATATATAAACTAAAAAGAGTAGGGCCTAGCACAGATCCCTGTGGAACTCCATGACTAAGCTTTGAGTTGAAAGAAAACTCATTATTTACATGAACAAACTGGAACCTATCAGATAAATAAGATCTAAACCATTGCAACGAAGTTCCTTTAAGTCCAACATAGTGTTCTAATCTATCAAGTAGAATATTATGATCGATAGTATCAAAAGCTGCACTAAGGTCTAAAAGGACAAGTACAGAAACTAGTCCATTATCAGATGCAATGAGGAGGTCGTTAGTGACCTTCGCTAAGGCTGTTTCAGTACTATGATGGATTCTAAACCCAGATTGAAACTCTTCAAGTAAACCATTTCCCTGCAGGTGGTCAAATAATTGCTTAGCAACAACTCTTTCTAAGATTTTTGAAATGAAAGGGAGATTAGAGATTGGTCTATAGTTAGCTAAAGCTCCTGGATCTAGCGTTGGCTTTTTGAGTAAGGGTTTAATTACAGCCGTTTTACAAAAGCCTGCGGTACATGGCCTAAAGTTAATGAAGAATTGATTATATGAAGAATAAAGCTACCAATAAGTGGGAAGACTTCTTTAAATAACCTGGTAGGAATAGGGTCTAAAAGACAAGTTGAAAGTTTGGATGAGGAAACTATTTTGTCTAACTCACAAAGGTCGATTGGAGTAAACTCATCAAGACAGACATCAATAGAAGGAGTTGTAGTAGTTACAGTATTTAAGTTAACTGTGGGAAGAATCTGATTGATTTTATCTCTGATGGATGAAATTTTATTATTGAAAAAGTTCATAAAGTCCTGACTAGTAAGCTCTAAGGGAATGCTAGGATTGACAGAGTCCTGACTCTTTGTCAACCTGGCTACAGTACTGAAAAGAAACCTGGGATTATTCTTGTTCTCTTCTATTAATGCAGAGTAATAACTCGTTCTAGCTTTTCTAAGAGATTTTTTATAAATTAAAAGATGATTTCTCCAAGCTAAATAGATTTCATCTAAATTAGTAGAGCGCCATTTTCTTTCTAATTGACGAGTCTTCTGTTTTAAGCTACGAGTTTCTGTGTTGAACCAAGGAGTTAGAAATCTCTGATTAGACTTTTTCTTTTTTAAGGGGGCCACCAAGTCTAGAGTCTGATGCAGAGAAGCTGAAACACTATCTACCAGGTTATCAATTACAGAAGGAGCAAGCTGTCTATAGCTTATTTCCGTTGTGTTGACACATGGCATAGAGGAAACAATCTGCATAAATTTGGAAACAGCATCATCTGAGAGGCATCTACTGTAATAATATTTTTCTTTAGGAGCCAAATAGTCAGAAATAGTAAAATCAAAGGTTAACAGACAATGGTCTGACAGTACAGGGTTATGAGGAGACACTACAAGATTTTCTATTTCTATGCCATATATCAGAACAAGGTCCAATGTATGGTGGAGGTAATGAGTAGAATTTCCTACTTTCTGAGAAAACCCAATCGAGTCTAATATTGAATTGAATGCCACATTAAGGCAGTCACTATCTACATCCACATGTATATTAAAGTCCCCTACTATAATTATTCTATCAGATTTCAACACTAAATCAGCTAAGAAATCAGCAAATTTGGATAAAAATTCTGAGTAGGTTGATGGGGGACGATAAACTATGGCAAATAAAATTGGGTTTAACCTAAAATTGCTAAAGTGCCCAATACTGAGGACCAGGCCCTCAAAGGAATTATAACATGTTTTTTGCTTTACATTAACTAGTAATTTGGAATGGTAAATTGTTGCTACTCCTCCTCCACGACCAGAACTTCTGGGATTTTGACAGTTTAAATAACCAGAGGGAGTTGATTCATTTAAACCAACATAATCCTCTTGCCCTAACCAAGTCTCTGTAAGGGAAATTAAATCAATCTGATGATCAATTAACAAATCATGGACTAACAGAGACTTGGGAGTTAGAGACCTAATATTTAATAAACCACATTTAATTTTTAAATTATGAGGAGGAACAGAGGCCAAATCATTCAATTTAGAGGCTTTATGTTTAATTTGAGTTTTACCAATATTTTGCTTTATCACTTTGGGATGCTTATACATTATATTTTTATTTACTTTGGAGGGAGCAGACAACGATTCTCTGATGGGGAAGACAGGGGCTAAGCTGAGGGGTGGCGGATGAAGAGGAGCTGCAGAGAGGCGTGTAAGACTGCGGCTCTGCTTCCTGGTCCCAACTCTGAGTAGTCAGGGTTTTGGAAATTTGGATAAAAAAGATGCCAGATTGTTAGATAAATGAGAAGCACCATCCAAAGTGGGATGAATGCTGTCTCGTCTCATAAGACCAGGTTTTCCCCAAAAAGAGCTCCAATTGTCAATGTAGCCCACGTCATTTTTAGGACACCACACAGACAGCCAGCGGTTCAAGGATGACAAGCGGCTAAACATGTCATCACTGGTCAGATTGGGGAGGGGCCCAGAGAATACTACAGTGGCAGACATTGTTTTTGCAAAGTCACACACCGATTCTATATTAAGTTTCGTGACTTCCGACTGCCGGAGACAGATGTCATTAATGCCGGCGTGAATAACAATTGTGGAATATTTACAGTTACTTTTAGCCAGCATTTTCAAATTTGACTCGATGTCGCCTGCTCTGGCCCCAGGAATGCATTTGACTATGGCCACTGGAGTCTCTTGGTTCACGTTTCTGACTACAGAGTCGCCAATGATCAGAGTTTTTTCCTCAGCGGGTGTGTCGGTGAGCGGGGAAAAACGATTAGAAACGTGAACAGGTTGGTGGTGTACCGGGGCTTTGCGACTAGGCTTCCTTCTCACCGTCACCCACCCAGTCTCCTCGCTGCTGAGGAGAGCCGGGGGACCGCTGACAGTGGGGCCTAAGCTAGCTAGCTCCGCTGCAGCTAATGGGCGTCCGTCAAGATTAACTGGCGCAGACGGTGTTTCAATGCAGCGGAGCCGGGATTCCAAATCAGACAACCTCGCCTCGAGCGCCTCAAAAAGACAACATTTGGTTATTTTAAAAAACAAACTCATGAAACAGGCCTGGACAAAAATGATGGTACCCTTAACTTAATATTTTGTTGCACAACCTTTTGAGGCAATCACTGCAATCAAACGATTTCTGTAACTGTCAATGAGACTTCTGCACCTCTCAGCGGGTATTTTGGCCCACTCCTCATGAGCAAACTGCTCCAGTTGTCTCAGGTTTGAAGGGTGCCTTCTCCAGACGGCATGTTTCAGCTCCTTCCACAGATGTTCAATAGGATTTAGATCAGGGCTCATAGAAGGCCACTTTAGAATAGTCCAATGTTTCGCTCTTAGCCATTCTTGGGTGTTTTTAGCTGTGTGTTTTGGGTCATTATCCTGTTGCAAGACCCATGACCTGCGACTGAGACCAAGCTGTCTGACACTGGGCAGCACATTTCTCTCTAGAATACCTTGATAGTCTTGAGATTTCATTGTACCCTGCACAGATTCAAGACACCCTGTGCCAGATGCAGCAAAGCAGCCCCAGAACATAACAGAACCTCCTCCATGTTTCACAGTAGGGACAGTGTTCTTTTCTTGGTATGCTTCATTTTTGCGTCTGTGAACATAGAGCTGATGTGCCTTGCCAAAAGATTGCAGTTTTGTCTCGTCTGTCCATAGGACATTCTCCCAGAAGCTTTGTGGCTCGTCAACATGCAGTTTGGCAAATTCCAGTCTGCCGACAGACTGCTATGATGATGATGATGATGAGTCTGGTTTTTTTATGATTTGTTTTTGTGATATCCTACCGTGTAGCAATGATCACACTTGAGTTATTTCTTTGGCTAACTCTTGCCATTTATTCTGCAACACACACGACAATGACTGAACATGGATTCTGTGCGGGGTTTTCACACTCTTATTCTAATGTGTCCCCTTAGTAGTAGTGCTGAACAATACAGGTAGTTCCCCCTAGAGGCATGTGCCAGTAATGTTTTAATTTAGACTTGCAGTCTACCACATCCCTCCCCTTTAGATTAAACTACTCTTAATTACACTAGCCAATTATACTAGACATCCTGGAACTCCCATTTAACCCTAAACTATCACAGTTACTTTTTAACTTCTTAAACACATGTGCCATACACATAATTTCTTTCTCTTTTCTCTTTTTTTTTTTTTTCATGTATAACACACATAACAGTCTAACTGGGGAATTGGTTTGACTACCGCATCCCAGTGAGGTTCCAGGACGCATTCTTGTCCTGTGGCTGGGGAACTCACTACTGACTAAGTATAGTCCTTCAAGTAGTCTGGAGCTTTCCTAGCTCGCTGAGATCTTCTCACGGCGGGTGAGCCAACTGCAGGTGAAGACTCAGACTGCTCCACTGTTTCGGCTGCTGCAGTGCTGCCCGTAGAATCTGCAGAGACGGGTACCTCAGGTATCACCTGAAGTGGTGGTTCGTTGATGCTCTCCTCAGAATGGTTGTCAGACAACACCTCTGGTGCCATCGGCAGGGGAATGGAGCTCCTACCATGAACTTGGTCGATGTGTCGCCTCACCACTTGTCCATGGCCTAATGTCACCTTGAATGACACAGGGCCTGTCTTTTCTGTTATTTCTCCTGGTACCCAGGCTGGTCCTGAGCCAAAGTTGCGGGTGTAGACCACGTCTCCTTCTCTCAGTATTCTCTCTCTAGCATGCATGTCATGATAACCTTTTTGTCTCTCTTGTTTATCATGCACTTTGTTTCTGAAGTCTGGATGTATTAAGTCAAATGTTGACCTCAACTTCCTTCCACACAACAGCTCAGCTGGTGACTTGCCAGTTGTAGATTGGGGTGTTATTCGATAGCTGAACAGAGCTCGCGACATTCGGGTTTCAATAGAGTCTCTTGCCATCTTTTTCATGAGTGACTTGAACGTCTGCACGGCCCTCTCGGCTAAGCCATTAGAAGAAGGATGGTATGGCGCAGTCGTGATGTGACGTATGCCATTCTTTTCAGAAAACTCTTGGAACTGTTCACTCGTAAAACATGTACCGTTATCTGATACTATGATTTCAGGTATGCCATGTTGGCTGAAACTCTTTCTAAGACATTCAATGGTAACAGTAGAAGTAGAGCTACTCACAGAATATGCATCGATCCACTTTGAGTATGCGTCAACTATGATCAGGAACATTCTTCCCATCCATGGACCTGCGTAGTCAATGTGAATTCTTCTCCATGGTTTATCTGGAACTTCCCAGGGATGTAGTGGGGCTGCTGGAGGACTGTTCCTGTTCTCCTGGCATGCCGCACATGACTTCACAAGCGCCTCCACCTCTGCATCCATGTTGGGCCACCACATGTAACTCCTCGCCAACGCTTTCATGCGAGTGATGCCAGGGTGTGCTTGGTGTAGTTGTTGCAGTAAGGCATTCCGACCAGGTGGTGGAACAACCACGCGTCCTCCCCACAGGATACAACCTTCCTGGGTGCTGAGCTCATCCTGTCGTCGGGCATAGGGAATGAACTCAGGACTGTTCATCTTCAGCCATCCTCGCAAGATGTATTCTCGCACTCTTGCTAGAACAGGGTCTTTGTCTGTCCACTTCTTTATTTGTTGTGCGTTCACCAGGGGCACGCCGATATCTTCAAACAATAGCACTCTCTCCTCCTCCTCAGGCGTGCTGTCTCTTCCTCCATCCAAGGGTAGCCTACTCATCGCGTCAGCATTCGTATGGTCCCGTCCGGCTTTGTAACTGATGGTGTACTCATACGCTGCTAATGTAACGGCCCATCTCTGAATTCTCTGAGATGTCATCTGGGGTATGGCTCTCATTTCACTGAACAGTGAAATTAGTGGCTTGTGGTCAGTCACTATAGCGAACTGTCTCCCGTACAGGTATTTGTGGAACTTTTTTTACACCAAATACTACTGCAAGGCCCTCCTTGTCTAGCTGGGAGTAGTTTTTCTCAGCTGCACTAAGAGTTCTTGAGACGAACCCTATGGGTCTCTCTGAGCCATCCTCCATACGATGAGAGAGTACAGCTCCCACACCGTAGGGTGATGCGTCACACGCCAGGATGAGTGGTTTGTTTGAATCATAGTGCACTAACACACTACAGGACTGAAGCAGCGCTTTGGACTCTTCAAACGCCTTCTGCTGCTTGACTCCCCATGACCATTTTTCTTCCTTCTTAAGTAAGGTATGTAGTGGTGCCAGCAGCGTGGAGAGCTTTGGGAGGAACCTATGGTAATAGTTCAACAAGCCCAGGTAGGCTTTTAACTCAGTAACATTTTGTGGCTCAGGCGCCTCCGCAATGGCTTCCACTTTGTCTGTCAGAGGGTGTAGACCACTGGCGTTGATCTTGTGGCCTAGGAACACCACCTCTTTTCCCATGAACTCACACTTGCTTCTTTTCAACCTCAGACCGCTTTTCTCCAACCGTTGAAGCACTTCCTCCAGCGTTTTCAGATGTTCTTGTTCATTTGGTCCTGTACAAAGGATGTCATCCAAATAAATGGCAACATTCGGAATTCCACCTAGGATGCCCTCCATAGTTCTCTGGAATATAGCAGGACTGGAAGCTACTCCAAATGGTAAGCGTGTGTAGGTATATAAGCCTTTGTGTGTATTGATGGTTACATACTTTCTTGATTCTTCTTCCAGGACTACCTGTTGGTAAGCGTGACTCATGTCTAATTTCGTGAAGTGTCGGCCGCCATTCAGCTGTGCGAAGAGGTCCTCCACTTTAGGAATTGGATACTGATCCACCCGTGATGCTCGATTGACAGTGAGTTTGTAATCTCCACATATTCTAATGGAGCCATCCGGCTTTCGCACTGGGACTATGGGCGCCGCCCATTCTGCAACCTGCACTGGCTCAATGATCTTGTCATCCAGCAGCCTCTGTAGCTCGCTTTCGACCAGTGGCTTGACTGCATAGGGCACCGGTCGGGGTTTGCAGAATCGTGGTTGGGCCTCCTTGTCCACATTAATCTTTGCAGTGACACCTTTTAGCTGTCCTACGCCTTCTTTGAACACCTCAGCGTGTCTTTCGAGGATCTCCTCCAGCTGCAATTTGGGCTGAGATTCCACCTTATTCACCAACTGATCAATCATGGCCAGTTCTTGTAGCCAACTTCGCCCTAGTAGATTTGGTCCTTCGCTCCCAACTACTACTACAGGTAAGTCCTTTTCTTTGTTTTTGTGTTGCACCTTCACTTGTGCCATGCCTAGCACGTCTAGCTTCTCTCCTGTGTATGTTTTTAATTTTAATGAACAGGGATTTAATTCTGCTGTGTCTGTTTTCTTCCACAGTTGTGTATATTGCTGTTTACTTAATATGGTTACTCCACAGCCTGTATCAACTTCAAATGTTACTTTCATTCCATTAACATTCATGGTACGCGTGATGGGCGCTACCTTGGTCAGCTCCTCTGACATGTTGTAAATTGTGTGAAAACCCATGTCTTCTGTATCACTTTCTCCCTCCCCTCTAAGTTGATTCGCTCGCTGTTCCTTTCCTGGGCCCTTGTTTTCATTCTTTTGCCCTTTAACTGTTGCCTTCTGCACCTGTGCATTGCCCACCTTTGTTCTACATGCTTTCTTAATGTGCCCTCGCTTGCCACAATTATGACACAGCTCAGTGGCAAATTTGCACTCGGCGGCATTGTGCTGGCCTTTGCAGCGATAACAACTGGGGAATTTGCGCTGAGTTTTGTCAGTCGACACTTTGTGGACACCTACTTGGGTCTTAGGCACACAAGCATGCGTTGCTGTGTCCTCTGCTAGCTTCCCTTGCATTTCTCTCACATCTTTAGATGCTGTTTCCATCGCTTGGCATAATTCCAAAGCCTTTGCAAAAGTGAGTTTTGTTTCAGATAAAAGTCGCCGTTGCATTCGGTCATCATTCACTCCACACACAAGTCTGTCTCTTAACATTTCTTCCAATGAGTCTTTGTAATCACAGTGCAGTGCTAATTTCCTCAATTCTGCCACATACTCTGCTATGGACTCAGTGTTCCTCCTTATGCGTGAATTAAATTTGAATCGTTGCACGATTTCACTCGGTTTGGGGCTGAAGTGCTTCTGAAGCTCAGCAGTAAGCTGGTCGTACGTTTTATCTTTCGGTAATGCAGGGCTTATTAAATTTCTCAACAAGCTGTAAGTAGTTGCACCAACTCCACTCAACAGTACAGCCTTCCGTTTGTCTGGCTCCTCAATATCATTAGCTTCGAAGAAAAAGTCCAACATTTCACTATATTCTTCCCATGACTGAGTCGAGTTATCAAAAGGGGTTACCGTTCCGATTACAGCCGCCATTGCTCGTCGTGGTGGGGAAACCTCGTTTTCCTCCTCTGAACTTGCACTCGAACTACTGGAGTCACTTGAGTTCGCCACACTTGCAATGTTCTCTGTTTCTCGCCGCTAATTTTTTTCTTTTAATCCTCGTCGCCAATTGTGTGATATCCTACCGTGTAGCAATGATCACACTTGAGTTATTTCTTTGGCTAACTCTTGCCATTTATTCTGCAACACACACGACAATGACTGAACATGGATTCTGCGCGGGATTTTCACACTCTTATTCTAATGTGTCCCCTTAGTAGTAGTGCTGAACAATACATGTAGTTCCCCCTAGAGGCATGTGCCAGTAATGTTTTAATTTAGACTTGCAGTCTACCACAGTTTTCAACAGTGGTGTCCTCCTTGGTCGTCTCCCATGAAGTCCACTTTGGCTCAAACAACGACAGATGGTGCTATCTGACACTGATGCACCTTGACCTTGGAGTTCACCATGAATGTGTTTAGAGGTTGTTCTGGGCTCTTTTGTTACCATTCGTATTATCCGTCTCCTCCTGCGGCCACGTCCAGGGAGGTTGGCTACAGTCCCGTGGATCTTAAATTTCTGAATAATATGTGCAACTGTAGTCACAGGAACATCAAGCTGCTTGGAGATGGTCTTATAGCCTTTACCTTTAACATGCTTGTCCATAATTTTCTTTCTAATCTCCTGAGACAACTCTCTCCTTTGCTTCCTCTGGTCCATGTTTAGTGTGGTACACACCATGTCACCAAACAGCAGAGTGACTACTTTCATTCATTCATTCATCTTCTTCCGCTTAATCCTTTTCGGGTCACGGGGGGGCTGGAGCCTATCCCAGCTTCTTTGGGCGAGAGGCAGGGTACACCCTGGACAGATCGCCAGTCCATCGCAGAGCCAACACAGAGAGACAGACAACCATTCACTCTCACAGTCATACCTAAGGACAATTTAGAGCACAGTGACTACTTGTCACTCTTTAAATAGGCCGACTGACTGATTACAAGTTTGTAGACACCTGTGATGTTATTTAGAGGACGCATCTTGGTTGAACATGTCCCTATGGTCACATTATTTTCAATCTTTTCTAGGGGTACCATCATTTTTGTCCAGGCCTGTTTCATGAGTTTGTTTTTAAAAATAATTCTGTTGAACCACAATTCAAAAGCATTGTCTGATTTTCATTGGTTAATTTTCATAGAATTTTTATTTATTACCACTTTTGTCAGATTTGTTATTTCTGTGACCATTGTGGGTTTTTCTTTCATTAACAGAGGGGTACCAACAATTTTGTCCACGTCTGTACCTCCACCAGTTAAAATCTAATTACTAAATGTGATACTAAATCTGAATCTAAATCTTATGGTGATTGTGAAGGTGATGGTGTTGTCTGTGTTTGTATTGAACATGCCAGAAGTGTATGTTTATTGTTGTTGTAATATTGTTGGATGTTGGTATTGTTGTCAATATGGACTGTCATTGTTGTGTCATTTTTGTTGTATAATTTGACTATGGGTGTATTATGGTGAATGTGGTTGTGGGATAATGATGATTATGAGTAATACTGTAATTTGTTGGGTATGGAAAAGGGGTGGGACTACATAAGCGTTGGCTTCTTCCCACTCCTTTTGAACATTTTATTTTTTGTTTGGTTTTTTTTTGTTGTGTTTTGAACTCTCTTCTTTCTTTTTTTTTAAAGAATGTTCAAATAAAAATCAATGTCAATGTCAATGTCAAATCTGCAAACAGAGTTAAAGATCTTCATACTGTATCTTGGTGCTGCTCTGGCTTGTGTCATGGTCAAGGACTTTGATGGGCCACCATGTTGACGCATTTAAGCAGGTGCTTATGTCTGATGGTGTGGGGAACCCACTCAGTAGTTTTCCCTCAGACTGAAAGGCAGGGCAGATCAAAGTGGCTGGGGGACAAGGGGAATTGTCGTGGGGGTTGATATGTTAATGCAGCACCTCAGGTAGCAGAGAAGTGTTAGTGTTGTGATATAAAAGAGTGCCTGCAACCTGAGTGCTTATTGCTTTTGATTCTGGTGGATGTGAAGGAGTGAAGAATAAAGTTCCCTCTGCTCTGAACGCTTGGCCTGGTTATTCCTCCCGTCACACTGGTGACCCTTGACACACAATGGAACACAAGCTGAACACCCCGGAGACGACCCGGACAGGAAGTGTCAGCAACGTGTGCGCCGTTTCGGTCAAACTCCCAGATTTTTGGCTACACGACCCGAAGTCTTGGTTCCTTCACACCGAGGCCCAGTTCGCGCTCCGGGGAATAACAGCAGATGACACCAGATACTACTATGTGGCTGCAGCACTGGACGCCCGCACAACTCAGCAGGTGGCAAGCCTGCTCCAACAGCTCCCAGCCCGCGACAAATACGGTGCTCTCAAAACCATGCTGACACGGCGCTACATGCTCTCGGACTGTGAGAGTGGAGAGGCTCCTGACGCGCTCCAACTTGGGAGATGAGTTGGTGGTCGAATTGATGGAGAAGATGTTGGCGTTGATGGGCACAGATGACGGGCATTTCCTCTTTGCCCACCTTTTCCTACGGAACCTCCCGACAGCGGCCAAGGCGGTCCTTGCCAATTCGCCGCTGCTGGCCACGTGCAACTACCAGGCACTAGCCCAAGAGATCATCCTCACCACCAGAGCCCTCACAGTGAGCACAGTGGCGTCGGAACACAGCAAGACGACCAGCGGAGGTGAGGAGCCAGTGACGGTGGCTGCAGCGGAAGCCAAGAAGCACCGGAGAGACACGCTCTGTTTCTACCACTGCTGTTTTGGAGAGGACGCATGCTAATGCGTGCCACCGTGCCAATTCAAGCACTCAGGAAATGCCAGGGCCGGCAGTTGGTAGCAGCTGCAACCACCGGTGCTGCAAGCAAGCTGCTCTATGTGACAGACTCACGCTCAGGGAGATGGTTCCTCGTGGACTCCGGCTCCCAAAAGAGCCTCATCCTGCTGTCTTACGCTGACCGGCTGGTGGGAACTAGCGGTCCTGAACTGACGGCCACAAACGGCTCAGACATTAAAACTTTTGGTGAGAAGACACTGACTGTATCCTTGCATGGCTGTACATACCAATGGACAGTCGTCATAGTGGCATGTAGCTTCCCCATTTTAGGTGCTGATTTTTTGTGTGCACATGGTCTACTAATCAATGTTGCTAACGGACGTCTGATTAACACAATGTCTTTTGATTATCTCCCCTGTACAGCTCGAGGAGCCGGGCCCACAACACTAGCCAACGTCACAGCGCCAGGGGGTAAGTTCCACATACTACTCACCCAATTCCCAGCACTCACGGTCCCAACGTTTTTGGTGGCCGTCACTAAACATGGGGTGGAGCACTTCATTACCACCGGGCCGCCTGTTTTCACACAACCTCGGCGCCTGGACGCAGCTAAACTGGCCATAGCGCACATCCCTGCTACATATGGCTCCTAAAGCCGAGGGATCGTGGCGACTGTGCAGAGATTTCCGCAGATTGAACAACGCCACAGCGCACGACCGCTACCCGATCCCCCATATTCAGGATTTTTCCGTTCACCTCACCGGGGCATGCATTTTTTCCAAGATAGACCTGGTCCGCGGTTACCACCAGGTCCTGGTGCACGCTGAGGACATACCTAAAAGGGCAGTAATAACCCTGTTTGGTCTTTTTGAGTTTTTACGCATTGTGGAAAATGTGAAAATGACGAGGCAGAGTTCATCTCATGAGTCAGGTTTATTCACATCTTCCTACATCATCAAAAACAGAAAGAGGAAGAAACCCAGACATTCGTCCTTTAAATACCTCAGGACTTCAAAGCACACAGTCACATTGTATTTAATCCCAAGTAACAATGCATCTTCTTTCAGATCTTATCACCTCCACCCCCAACCTCTGGTGGCCAGGAAAATCCCCCCAGGCCGTCTCTTTGCATACCAAAGCCCAAACTTTCACATCCTCCTGTTATCTCCAAAGAGACCCAGTTCTTTGTTCAGTCTAAGATGTGAAGCCTAAAGTGGTATACATATGAAGCATGAAGTGATATACATATGTGCATATGTGTGCCACATGACCCCCCCCCCCAAACGTCTAAGACGGAACAACGGAATAACAGTCTGCATGTCATGATAAACCATTACACATCAGTCCACGTGCTGCTTGGGCCTCAGTCTCCTCCCGTATCCGCTGTAAGCGGGTTTTACCACTTCCGCGGCGCCATCCTGCTGGGGAGCTGCTGTCTGAGGGTGAGAACTGTTAGTCAATCACTGTGGGTGTTCTGGGGAATGTCCCCTAGGGGGTCTGCCGCGCCGAGGAGCCCTGGCGACAAGCACATCCTCGTCTGCCACCACAAAGGCAGGTTTGAGCCTATTTACGCCAATCTTTTCTTTCCTGCCCCCCAAATCTAGCAAAAAATGCTTATCCCCTGTTTCCAGCACTCTAAATGGTCCATCATAAGGTGGTCGCAACGGTGGGCGATGGGCATCGTGTCTGACAAAAACAAACGCCACGTTTTTTAAGGCCTTAGGCACAAAAACGCGTGGAAAACTGTGGTGAACGGGGCCAGGCAGCGTGCCTGATTCCGTGCCACTCTGCAACCGCTGGGCCGGGGAGCATTCTGGCGCAGGATTATCTGGGAGAAATTCCCTGGGCAGCCGAAGTGGCTGCGCATAAACTAGCTCAGCTGGGGAGGCTTCTAAATCCTCTTTAGGTGCAGAACGCAACCCCAATAAAACCCACGGTAGCCTGTCTACCCAATTTGCATCCGTAAGCAACGCTCTGAGAGCCGCTTTCAATGACCTATGAAAACGTTTGCATAACCCATTAGCCTGTTGATTGTACGCGGTTGTGCGGTGGATCGTTACCCCCAGGCTGCGGGCCATTGCTGACCAAAGCTCGGAAACAAATTGGGGACCTCTATCGGACGTAATGTCCGACGGGACTCCAAATCGCGCTACCCATGCTGTTAAAAACGCACGCGCCACCTCCTTGGCTGTGGTTGACGACAGTGGGACCACTTCCGGCCAGCGTGTGGTGCGGTCTACCATTGTCAGAAGGTGTGTGCACCCCTGTGATGGCGGGAGGGGGCCTACGAGGTCCACGTGAACATGATCGAACCTCTTAGCCGGGATGTGGAACGGCTCCAAGGGGGCTCTCATGTGTCTGTGTACCTTGGCTCGTTGACAAGCCATGCAGGCTGCCGCCCACTCTCTAACTTGTTTGCGCAGGCTCGGCCAAACAAATTTCTCTCCCACCATTTTGACCGACGCGCGCACTCCCGGGTGTGCCAGAGAATGAATCGAGTCAAAAACGCGGCGGCGCCACGTGGCTGGTACCACAGGACCCGGTGGCCCGGTGGACACATCACAGATTAAGGGGGCATACCGTCTTGCAGCACCTTGTTCTCCAGCCTTAACCCTGTTGGTCCAGACTGGAACGCGTGCACATCCGCATCGCTACTCTGATCCGCGGCCATGGCTGCATAATCTATCCCTACGCGGACTGGGGCCGCCACGGCGCGCGAGAGACAGTCTGCCACTACATTCAGTTTACCCGCCACATGCTGAATATCGGTAGTAAACTCTGAGATTGCGGCCAGCTGCCTCTGCTGCCGGCCTGACCACGGTTCTGAAACCTTGGCCATCGCGAATGCCAGCGGTTTGTAGTCAACGAACGCGGTGAAACGGAGTCCTTCCAGCCAGAACTGGAAGTGGCGAATGGCCAAGTGGAGAGCTAACAACTCCCTGTCGAATGCGCTGTATTTTCGTTCACTATCGCGCAAAGTCCTGCTGAAAAAGGCGAGCGGCTGCCAAGCCCCAGCTACATGCTGCTCCACGACCGCCCCTATGGCCACATCTGACGCGTCAGTAGTGAGCGCTATGCGGGCCGTTGGGTCTGGATGTGCTAACAATGCAGCGTTTGCCAGGGCTGTTTTGACCTCAGAGAATGCTCGCTCTCGCTCCGGAGACCATTCGACCTTATTTGTGGGTTTTTGTTTTTTAGAGTGGCATACAATGGTTGCATGAGCTGCGCTGCGCGGGGGAGGAAACAGTTATAAAAATTCACCATTCCCAAAAACTCCTGTAACGCCTTGACTGTTTGTGGCTGGGGAAAATTTGTTACCGCGCGCACTTTGTCAGGCAGCGGAACCGCTTCTTCTGGGGAGACGCGATGCCCCAAAAAATCAATCTGCACCACCCCGAACTGACACTTCGCTGGGTTGATTATTAACCCGTGCTCTCCCAACCTCCAGAAAACTGCCGTGAGGTGGTTTTCGTGTTCGTCTTCGGACGCGCTGGCTACTAAGATGTCGTCCAGGTAGACGAATACAAAGGGGAGATCGCGCAACACCGCGTCCATCATGCGTTGGAACGTCTGCACAGCACCCTTAAGCCCAAACGGCATGCGCAAAAACTCGAATTGGCCAAACGGAGTTATTACCGCTGTTTTGGGTATGTCCTCAGCGCGCACTGGGACTTGATGGTAACCGCGGACCAAGTCTATCTTAGAAAAAACGCGCGCCCCCACCAAATGAACGGAAAAATCTTGGATATGTGGGATTGGGTAGCGGTCGTGCGCTGTGGCGTTGTTCAACCTGCGGAAATCTCCGCAAGTTCGCCACGAGCCATCAGCTTTCAGGACCATGTGAAGCGGGGAAGCCCATGGGCTGTTCGAACGCCTGATGATGCCCAACTTTTCCAGGTTGGCGAACTCCTTGCGCGCTATGGTCAGTTTAGCTGAATCCAAGCGCCGAGCTTTTGCAAAAACGGGCGGTCCGGTGGTAGCAATAAAATGTTCCACTCCGTGTTTAGCGACAGCTGCTGAAAACGTGGGAACCGTGAGTGCTGGGAACTGAGTGAGCAGTGTGTGGAACTTACCGCTTGCCGTTGCGACGTTGGCTTGTGCTGTGGGCGGGGTCACACGGGCTGCACAGGGAATAGAATAAAAGGAAAGTGCATTAACCAGGCGCCTGTTAGCAAGATCAACCAACAAACCATGTGAGCACAGAAAATCAGCCCCCAACATATTGAAACTCACTGCAGCTATAACAAAAGTCCACTCAAATGTACGGCCGTGTAGGGACAGAAGCAGGTTCCTCTCACCAAAGGTCTTAATCTCCGAGCCGTTTGCTGCTGACGCCCCGTGACCTCCGGGGCCCGCCAGCTGGTCAGCGGAGGTAGGCGTGATGAAACTCACTTGGGAGCCTGTGTCCACGAGGAATTCCCTCCCCGAACGCGCATCCGTCAAGTAGAGCAGCTTGTTCTCTTCACCGAGGGCCGCAGCTGCTACCGACCTCCGGTCTTGGCGTTTCCCGAGCGCTTGAACTGGCACGGTGATATACATTTGCGTGCCTTCTCTGCAAAGCGGCGATGGTAGAAACAGAGGGTATCTCCTCCGCGATCCTTGGCCCCCGCCGCCGCTGTCGTCGGTGGGTCTGCTACCGCCGTCTCTGGCCCCTCGCCATCTCCGGCCATCACGCCGAACTCCGTCGCTGCTGCGGTGGCCGTGTGCTGTTTGCTGGCATTGAGAATCCGGTGCGCCTCCTGGGCCAGCGCGCAGAAGTCCCGCTGGGCCAACAACGGCGAACTGGCCAGGGTCGCTCTCGTGGCCGAAGGTAGGGTTCTCAGGAAAATGTGGGTGAAGATGAAGTCGTCGTTGTCTGAGCCCCTCAAGCTCAGCATGTTCTCCATCAGGTCAACGGGTGTGCCATCTCCCAAGTCGTTCAGAGCCAGGAGCCTCTCCGCTCTCTCCTGGACTGAGGGAGTGAAGCGCTGGATGGGCGCAGCCTTCAACCCGCCGTATTTGTCGTCGGCCGGTGGCTGCTCCACAAGGCTCTGCACATGCTGAGCCGTGCGGTTGTCGAGCTTGGCAATCACATGGTAGAACTTCGTGTCATCTACCGTTATCCCCCGGAGGGCGAACTGTGCTTTGACCAAGTGGAACCAGGAGCGCGGGTTGTCTTGCCAAAAGTCCGGTAGCTGGACGGTGGCGGCATACGCTTGGCTGGGAGCTCCTGACCCGGCTGGCTCGGGGGAATTTCTTTCACTCATGATACGTCTTAGGGTCACCAGTGTGGAAAATGTGAAAATGACGAGGCAGAGTTCATCTCACGAGTCAGGTTTATTCACATCTTCCAACATCATCAAAAACAGAAAGAGGAAGAAACCCAGACATTCGTCCTTTAAATACCTCAGGACTTCAAAGCACACAGTCACATTGTATTTAATCCCAAGTAACAATGCATCTTCTTTCAGATCTTATCACCTCCACCCCCAACCTCTGGTGGCCAGGAAAATCCCCCCAGGCCGTCTCTTTGCATACCAAAGCCCAAACTTTCACATCCTCCTGTTATCTCCAAAGAGACCCAGTTCTTTGTTCAATCTAAGATGTGAAGCCTAAAGTGGTATACATATGAAGCATGAAGTGATATACATGTGTGCATATGTGTGCCACAGCATGCCTTTTGGGTTAAAAGGTGCGGCGCAGACATTCCAACACATGATGGATGCGGTGTTGCGCGATCTGCTGTTTGTGTTCGTCTACCTGGACGACATCTTGGTGGCCAGCACGTCCGAGGACGAACACGTAGCCTACCTCAGGACAGTTTTCCAAAGGTTGGAGGAGCGCGGATTAATAATCAACCCGGCGAAGTGCCAGTTTGGGGTGACGGGAATCGATTTTTTGGGCCACTGCATCTCACCAGAGGGCGCGATACCCTAACCGGACAAAGTGCATGCGGTGGCAGATTTTCCCCGGCCTCAGATGGTCAGGGCGCTGCAGGAGTTTTTGGGGATGGTTAACTTTTGTAACCGTTTCCTCCCCCGTGCAGCCCAGCTCATGCAGCCGTTGTATGCCGCGCTTAAGAAACAGAAACCGGCAGACAGAGTCGACTGGACTTCTGAGCGAGAGCAGGAGTTTTCCAAGGTTAAAACAGCGCTGGCGAACGCCGCACTGCTGGCGCACCAGGACCCGGCGGCTCGGACAGCACTCACTACCGACGCCTCGGATGTGGCCATGGGGGCCGTCGTGGAGCAGCATGTTGCCGGTTCTTGGCAGCCGCTCGCCTTTTTTAGCAGGTCTTTGCGCGACAGTGAGTGTAAATACATCGTGTTCGACAGAGGCTCTCCACCTGGCCATACGCCACTTCCAGTTCTGGCTGGAAGAGCGCACCTTCACTGCGTTTGTGGACCACAAGCCGCTAATGTATGCGATGGCCAAGGTTTTGGAGTCATGATCGGCCCAGCAGCAGAGACAGCTGGGTGCGATCTCGGAGTTTACGACTGACATTCGCCATGTGGCCGGTAAACTCAACGTGGTGGTGGACTGCCTCTCGCGCACAATAGTCGCCCCAGTCTACATGGGGATAGATTATTCGGCCGTGGTCGCTGCGCAGAGCGGTGACATGGACATTTGCGCGCTCCGGTCTGGACCAACAGGGTTAAGGTTGGAGAGCAGGGTGCTGCAAGACGGGGGACCCCCCCCAGTCTGTGACGTCTCCACAGGCTGCCTGCGCCCGGTGGTCCCATGTGCTTGGCGCCGCCGCATTTTTGAGTCGGCTCACTCCCTGGCGCACCCAGGAGTGCGCGCGTCAGTCAAAATGGTGGGGGCAAAGTTCGTCTGGCCGTGCCTGTGCAAACAGGTGAAAGAGTGGGCTGCAGCCTGCGTAGCGTGCCAACGAGCCAAGGTGCCCAGGCACACAAAGGCCCCCTTGGAGCCGTTCCATATCCTGGCTAAGAGGTTTGACCACATTCACGTGGACCTTGTGGGCCCCCTCCCGCCATTGCAGGGGATCACGCACCTCCTGACAGTGGTTGACCGCACCACGCACTGGCCCGAAGCAGTCCCGCTAGCTTCCACCGCGTCCGCAGATGTGGCATGCGCTTTTTTAACAACATGGGTGGCACGTTTCGGCGCCCCTTCAGACATCACGTCCGATTGGGGCCCGCAGTTTGTTTCCGACCTCTGGTCCACGATGGCCCGGAGCCTGGACATCACAATTCATCGCACAACCGCGTACAACTCACAGGCTAATGGGTTATGCGAGCGTTTCCATAGGTCACTTAAAACAGAGCTCAGGGCTTTGCTTACGGATGCAAATTGGGTGGACCGGTTGCCATGGGTTCTATTAGGGTTGTGTTCTGCACCGAAGGAGGATTTGGCAGCCTCCTGGTTTTTTCCCAGCCACTGCAGCTCTCCGGGGAATTTTTGCCGGATAACCCAGATAACGTTGTACTGGTCTGTTGTGGTGAAGAGGGAGCTTAGTTCTAAGGCAAAGCTGTTGATTTACCAGTCAATCTACGTTCCTACTCTCACCTATGGTCACGAGCTTTGGGTATGACTGAAAGAACGAGATCGCGGATACAAGCGGCTGAAATGAGCTTTCTCCGTAGGATTGCTGGACTCACCCTCAGAGATAGGGTGAGGAGCTCAGTCATCCGGGAGAGGCTCAGAGTAGAACCGCTGCTCCTCCACATTGAAATGAGTCAGTTGAGGTGGTATGGGCATCTGATTAGGATGCCTCCGGGATGCCTCCCACTTGAGGTGTTTCAGGCACGTCCCACTGGGAGGAGACCCCGGGGCAGACCCAGGACTCGGTGGAGAGACTATGTCTCCCAGCTGGTCTGGGAACGCCTTGGTATCCTCTCTGAAGAGCTGGAGCAGGTGGCGGGGGAGAGGGAAGTCTGGGCTTCTCTGCTTGAACTGCTGCCTCCGCGACCCGGACCTCCGGAAAAGCGGTAGAAGATGGATGGATGGATGGAACCCCACGCCAAACACTGACCCGTCCCCACGTTCACAGCATAGTGCAGAGGCAGGGACGCTACCCGGACCGGCCCACCGTTTTCCCCCGCTTTTGTGCCAAGGACCTTGAAGGATGCGTCGTTCGTATTTGTCAGGCACGATGCCCACCGGACCCCATTGCGCCCACCCTATGATGGCCCGTTCAGAGTGCTGGAACCCGGGGACAAACATTTTGTGCTAGACTTGGGGGGTCGCCGGGAGACAATCTGTATAGACAGGCTTAAGCCCGCCTTTGTTTTAGCAGACGAACACATGGTGTTGGCCCGAGCTCCTCGGTGCGGAAGACCCCCACTGAGAACTCCAAATGACTTGTCAGATCAGTCACATGAGCATGCTGAAGGTGTCCCCCCCCATTGTCCCCCCACAGACAGACACACCTCCAGGAACCCCCCACCGGCACAACAGCACCTCGGAGCCGAAGACCCCCGTTACAGCAGCTATAGACGGAGGCTGAAGCCCAAAGGACGAGGGTTAAGGCTCAGTCTGAGAGTCTGGGGGGGGGGGGGGGGGACCCACTCAGTAGTTTTCCCTCAGACTGAAAGGCAGGGCAGATCAAAGGTGCTGGGGGACAAGGAGAATTGTCATGGGGGTTGATACATTAATGCAGCACCTCAGGTAGCAGAGGAGTGTTAGTGTTGTGATATAAAAGAGTGCCTGCAACCTGAGTGCTTATTGCTTTTGATTCTGGTGGATCTGAAGGAGTGAAGAATAAAGTTCCCTCTGCTCTGAATGCTCGGCCTGGTTATTCCTCCCGCCACAATGTCATAAAATAAAATTAAGAATAAAAGTGAGAAACCCAGATGAAATTTAAACGAAATAATTGTAGTAGATTATGTGAAAAATTATATATATGGTTATGGTAAACAATTACAATTCGTACATTATACTGGCCTACAACTGCCTCATTAAGCCAGACCTTGGCCTGAAGCAACAGTCCCACAAAGGAGTGGAATGAGCCGCTCTTTATAGGCAGGAGGTAATGAGACACAGGTGTACTAAGTGACTTATTGACTCTCGTGCACTAAGTACAGCAGCTCAACCAGACTCATGTCAATCATCACTGTTTCTGTTGTATTACCGTCTGCACTATGTGGTACGCCACAATATCTGCTGCTCGCTAATATATTTAAAAACTGCTTTGACTAGTATTACTCATTCTTATTCTACACTTATTGCATGTATAGTTTTTATTTCTTTTATCTTATCATGTTTAATGTTGCAGCATTGCACCGAGACAAATTCCTAGTTTGTGTACTACATGAACAATGGCAATAAATCTGATTCTGATTGATATGTGCAGCTGGGGGTAATCAGGAAAGCAATTAGCAGACGAAAGTGTGCTTTACCTGAAATACTACAGGTACATAAAGTGTAAAACATGTCACTTCCTGTTGCTAGTGGGTGAGGCTATGGTGATGACAGAATATGGATGTGTAGATGTGTTCAGGAGGGGGCTGTCATCAAACAGGTGAATTATGGTTCATACTGAATCTTGTATGTGTGTTACTTGTAAAAATCTATGAAAAAGAGAAAAAAGTGCTCCAGAATCTGCACCTTTATCCAGATCTACACTAAATTTCCACAGAATCCAGTCTAACATAGGACCCACCATTACTCCAAGTTTCACGGAAATCTGTTGAGTAGTTTTTGTGTAATCTTGAAAGCTATCTAACAAACAAACATACACTCTAACATACAAACACATTAACATACCGTACATATTACCTCCTTGAAAGTAAAAAAACAAAATCAAAACAAACCTGTGAATGAAAAATTTGCTTTAATCAATAAAATAAATAACAGTTTGATCAAACAAAAAAACAAATGAGAGTCAAATATCAAAACACAGAGTTAAAATCTAACTTTTCACATAATGCATACGGCAGTCCAGATGTTTCTGTGAAAGATGTTTGGGTGACAATAGCAGAAAAATAAAAGACAAACACATAGTGGATTTTTTTTCTTATCCCATAGCATTTCTTTAAACCATCACTGCATACAATTCTGAAAGCAGTCCCTAACATATTTCACTCTAAAGCAAGAGATTGACAGAATAATTCCCACTTTATTTCTGCTGAGTAATCTTTAGGCTGTTATTACTTATAAGTATAAACTTATTTTCTTGATCACTCTATGTCTTTAGGTGTTTTTTAAAACTAATATCAAGCCAGTGACAAGCACAAGAAAATGCATGTGAATTGATTCCATAACTGTTAAATCAATCAGAAAATCATGGTTTTTCCTAATTTCCGGAAAAATTGATACAAGATTTGCACCTGACAATGATGATATACAGTATAAGAGCAAAAAACCCCCACATCTATTATTAATAATGTTAACATGCCAATTTAAACTTAAAATTTTTAAGACTCAAATATGACTTTTCCCCCCCCAAAAAAATAGCTTAAAAATGGCTCTTTATGTGTTTGCCGAGCCTGGTCTTTAAGCATCTAGAATCAAATTCAAATACTTAAAACGATAAATACAAGCTTTATGAATATGATTTGTTCATTTTCAAATGTTGGTCCATTCAACTCAAAATATTACATAAAAAATGAGAAAAGAAAGTACTGCTGTGACTCAGGACATATACAAGACCTGAGTGAAATTGGCTCAGTCACTTTCTTGAAACACTGAAAACAGTGCCCTTGGCTATAATGCTACATTTGTGCTGGACAATCAACTGTAATTTATGCTGTCTCTTTTTTGTGATATTAACAGTATTAATAATGCCAGTGGTACTGGTTAGTGCTTTATTTGTGTTGATTTGTATAATTAAACTAAACAATTAAAGCATTTTTTTCATGAGTTATTATGCTCCGCTGAGAAAAATAGTCCCTCCCAATTTCTTCTTAAGCACCACAATAACCATAATATAGAATAAAATGGGAATATTGTAATTTCACACGTGTACAATGAATTTAGATATCATGCAGTGCAGAAGTCGTTTTTATATTTACACCTCCTCCTCTTGAGCCAGTCTGGTGTGTCACGTGACTAGTGCCATCCTGCTGGCTGCTAGTTAGCTTTATGTTTGCACTGTGAGAGTCATGGATGATGCCACAATTGTGGTATTATGAGTGGCTGATCGGGATGTTAAATATGACCTCAGCTCTTCCATTTTGATGTCAGCTTGTCTAAGGTTATCAGACGAGCTGGTGCAGTTAGTGGCTAATGTGGTTCAGTTTTGGCCTGAGTTTCCAAGCACTCCACCCACTTTTTCTTTGAATCATCAGATGTAATAAATTGTCTATCACCACAAAGATATTATAGTTGGGTAATCGGGTTGATACAAGGGCTGCTCAAGATTTCCCCTGACCCACTTCCAGTTATTATAGGAGGCTGGAATTGCATATGTGTAATAATATACACTACTCACAAAAAGTTAGGGATATTTGGCTTTCGGGTGAAATTTCAGGATGCACCTAAAATGCACTATAACCTTTACAGGTGAACTTAATTTGACCTTCTCTAACCTTTTGAATGCACATTTTCAACTGTTCAGTGTTTCAGTACTTCTTGCGTAACTTGTCGTTCTCTAACAAGCTTAAGGGCAAAATTCACAACAGGTGTTTGATCCATGAATCAACCAATAAATTTTCTGGTTCAATTAGAATTGGTATTTAAACAGTCCTCTTCATCATGCTGTTCACATTTTGTCATTGTGAGACCAAGACGACACCTCACAATTGATCAACAGTACCTTGCCATTGTGAGGCTTCAAACAGAATGTTTTGAGAGGAAAGTGGCCACTGAGCTTAGAGTGCCACTGAGTGTCATCAGCAGGTTGCAACAGAGATACAGAGAGACTGGAAGAGTCACAGAAAGGCACAGAAGTGGAGTTCTTCAACCACATCCCACGCTGATGACTGCTTCATTGTGAACAGTGCCCTGTGGAACCGGATGATAAATGCCACTCAACTCCAGGCACATTTAGGGGAGGTGAGAGGCACCCAAGTGTCACATTACACCATTCAAAACCGTTTACATAAGATAAGATAAGATAAACTTTATTGTCCCTCAAGGGTAAATTTGTCTTGGGCTTGTCACATGTGCTGCAACCACACAATCCACACATACACAATGGATGTAGTACATAATGAATGAAATAAAACCCAATAAATAATACAAGTACCGTATTTTTGGGACTATAAGGCACACTGGATTATAAGGCACACTATCAATGAACGGTCTATTTGATGGTCTAATTTCATACATAAGGCGCACCGGATTATAAGGCACATTAAAGCGAGGTAGTCGGAGCCGGGAAAAAAAAAAAATTTGCGTGCATGGAAAGAAAATCCTCTCTATAGTCATTATAGACACATATAGCGCGATTGTCTGCGAGTGTGAATGACCTGCTCCATGAGCAGGCGGAACGTTTTTAGTCCAGTGGCTGTTTACATCGCCATATTGGCCAGAATATCGCTCGGTACTCTATACGGCTCGCTCTCCGGCAGAGAGCGAGCCGTATTTACAGCCGTAAATACGTATTTACAGCCGTATTTACTGCTCCCGTTTACAGCTAAACGGGAGCAGTTTCAATGCCGAAATTTCACATACAAATCCTAATATACGTGTTCTATACACCATCGGCTTTTGGGTATCGACTAACTCGCGAGGTAGTCGGATCTGGGAATTATTTTTTTTTTTTTGCGTGCATGGAAAGAAAATCCTATCTATAGTCATTATAGTGCGATTGTCTGCCAGTGTGAATGACCTGCTCCATGAGCAGGCGGAACGTTTTTAGTCCGTGGCTGTTTACATCGCCATATTGGCCAGAATATCGCTCGGTACTCAATACCGAGTACGATACCGATACGGCTCGCTCTCTGCCGGAGAGCGAGCCATATTTACAGCCGTATTTACTGCTCCCGTTTACAGCTAAACGGGAGCAGTTTCGATGCCGAAATTTCACATACAAATCCTAATATACGTGTTCTATACACCATCGACTTTTGGGTATCAACTACCTCGCGAGGTAGTCGGATGTGGGAATTTTTAAAAAAAATTTTTTTCGTGCATGGAAAGAAAATCCTATCTATAGTCATTATAGACACATATCGCGCGATTGTCTGCGACTGTGAATGACCTGCTCCATGAGCAAATGTACGTTTTTGGTCCGTGGCTGTTTACATCGCCAGGATACTCGCTCAGTAATCGATACGGCTCGCTTTCCGGCGGCAGCCCCGAGAAGTAAACAATGCAAACAAATGCCGGGACGCTTGAATTCTTTTGTCCCGAAAATATCATTTTTGAATATTAATTACAGCTAAACAGGAGCAGTTTCAATCCATGATCCATTGGCAGATAGTGGCGTAACTCGCTAGCAATTTAACTTTGAACGACCTGTTGACACCAATATAGCGGTTGGAGTTCTTTGGTTAATCCACCCGAAATGATGGCAAGCTCCGAATTAGTTTGCTTCACTTGGGTTTTGACAGTATCGGTGAGATGGGCGCGCATGGAGTGGCAGATCAATAGGGATGGAGATTTGTGGAAAAAGCCATCCGGCCATTATGTTGAAGCACACATTACTCCGCGAGGCTCCTGACTACCGTAATGCTCCGAAAATCCATCAAGCGGTTTGGCTTCGTAACTTACCAAAGTTGTACTAAAACATTTTTGACAGATTTTTGAGCGCCGTGTACCACATAAAATCGGTTCGAGGTCAGTAAGCACAACCAGAATTAATACATAAGGCGCACCGGATTATAAAGCGCACTGTCGATTTTTGAGAAAATTAAAGGATTTTAAGTGCGCCTTATAGTCCAAAAAATACGGTACATACATACATAAATATATAACAGCAGTCATTAAGAACAGGAGTTATAAGTGTCCCTGACCTATTTATCTCAGTTTAAAAGTTTTACTGACGTCGGGATAAATGAGTTCTTGTATCTATTGAACCTGCACTTGGGGACTCTGTATCTCCTCCCTGAGGGCAGCCGCACATATTCATTGTTTAGAACATGGCTCATGTCACTGATTATTTTTTGAGCTTGTCTACAGGCTGCCTGGTCGTGTAAGATCTGCATGGGTAAATACTCTTTAACTCCAATAATTTTCCATGCTGTATGAATTAAACGCAACACTCTGTTCTTAAGTTTCACAGAGAGGTTGCCAAACCAAGCTGTAATGCTGTATCTAATACAGCTCTCCAACACAGCCTGGTAAAATATTAACACAATCCTTTTATCAATGCCATGTATTCTTAATCTACGCAAGAAATGCAGCCGCTGTTGTAGTCTACTGCAGAGGTAATCAATATGTGTGCTCCAGGTTAGTGAATTGTCAATAAATACTCCCAAATATTTATAGGAACTAACCTGTGTTATAGTGTGGTTGTGGATGACCACAGGCCTGTGGTCACCAATTCCCCGAGGGTCAAACACCATCTCCTTTGTTTTATCAGTGTTCAAAATGAGATGACTGTCATCACACCAATTGACAAATCTCTGAATTTCTATAAAATAGCTTGACAGATCATGAGTCTTTTGAAGTAGTGATAAAATAGCAGTGTCATCAGAAAATTTAATAATTTGATTGCCTGGATAGACACTTCTGCACTCATCAGTGTACAAGGTGAACAAAAATGGTGAACTAACACAGCCTTGGGGAGCTCCTGTGCTGAGGGTTCTGGATTTAGATAAAGTTCCATTTACACTAACTTGCTGTTTACGATAAGTTAAAAATGAGTGGTACCATTTAATAATGACAGGATGCACTTTAAAATCATTTAACCTCTTAATTAAAAGGTGTGGCTGCAGTGTGTTAAAAGCTGAACTAAAATCAACCAATAAAAGACGTGCATATGAGGTTGTCTCCTCCAAATGTTTAAACACAGAATGAGCTAAGGTTAAAATGGCATCCTCTGTACTTCTATTATTTTTATAAGCAAACTGCAGAGGGTCCAAAAGTCCTCCAAAATCAGTTTTCAGAATGTCAATGACAATCTTCTCAAGGCACTTCATTACCAGTGAGGTCAGTGCAACAGGACGATAGTCATTATTCTCTTTACAGCTTCCTTTTTTTGGTACAGGAATTATAATAGAGCTTTTCCAAATTACTGGGACAGAACATGTATCTAAAGACTTCTGGTAGATGGGACTCCAGGCTTCTGCTAGCTCCTCACTACATGACTTCAGTAAGCGCGTGGTCTGTGTGCTAGACAATCTGCAAGGGTACCTGACCACACCAGGCACAGATGTCATCATCTTGCATGGGCCAGGGAGCATTTATGCTGGACAGGGGACCAATGGGCCTGAGTGCTGTTCTCTGAAAAAAAGTTGATTCATGTTGAGCAGAAATGATGGCTGCCAATGATGTTGGAGATGTCAAGGAGAGCGCTATGCATCAGCCACTGTTCTCACCATGTTACAGTCTGGGCAGGTGTGTCTAGTCAATATAGAACTGCCCTACATCTTGTGAATGGTACAGCAACAAGCCAATACTACCCGAATAACATCATTAATCCAGTCATTGTGCCCCTGCATGAACAACACAGGCCTAATTTCATCTTCATGGCCGACAATGCTCCAGCTCATCAGCATTGCACCATTAAGGAATGGCTGCTGGAGGCTGAGGTAGCTCAAACAGAGTGGCCTGCACTTTCTCCAGACCTGGATCCCATAGAAAATCTATGGGATCAGCTGAGTCACCGTGTAGCGGCTCGTAACCCTGCACTCCACAACCTCAATGACCTGAGGGCCTCCCTTCAAGAAGAGTGGAATGCCATGCCTCAGCAGACAATAAGTCGGCTTGTGAATAGCATGAGACGTCGTTGTCAAGCTGTAATTGATGCTCAAGGGCACATGACAAGTTATTGAGACATTGACATTTTTTGTTGTGGTATACCCACCACTATTGTTGGCTTTTGTTTCAATAAACTGTTTGAGATGAGGAAATCACCACTGCATGCTTCTACTTGAATGCCCTACTTTCATGATATATCACTGTAGCGTGAACTTTTTACATTTTCCATAAATTTCACCCAAAAGCCAAACCCCTAACTTTTTGTGAGTAGTGTATATCTCTATAGCTAACATGGTAATTTGCAGTTCTGAATTCCTCAGAGTTTCTCTTTTACAGGCGCTAAGGTGGAGTAAGGCATCATAATGGAGCCAGTTGAATGCAGAACGGTCATCAGGTTCCTGTACTTAGAACTCCACACACTACATGAGATGTTTGATGAGATGAAAGAGATTCATGGGGAGGATGCGCCATCGTATGACGTAGTCAAGCACTGGCATCAGCAGTTCAAGTGTGGCTAGACATTGGTGGAAACGACATCCATTCCCAGGTGACCACAGTGCACCATTGATGAAGTCACCATTTGGCAAGTGGAGGCCACCATTTTGGAAGATCGCTGCATAACTGTTCACCAACTAGCTCAAGATGTCAAGATCCGTGTTGAGTCTATGGAAAAATCATCCATGACCATTTTTCTGATGCAAAAGTTTGTCTGCACAATGAATTCCCCAGTTGCTCACTTTTCCAGAAGCCCGAACAAGTCACATGCTCCCAGATTCTTTTGGCCATGTGCCAAGAAAACCAGGAGGACTTCTTCGACAGACTAATCACTCAGGACGAAACATGTGTCCGTCACTACGATCCAGAGACTAAAGCCCATTTGAAGCAATGGAAGCATTATGACTCACCACCTCTGAAGAAGGTACGTGTCCAGCCTTCAAAACGCGAGGTCATGGTCACGGTCTTTTGGGAGCAGCAAAGAGTATTGATGAGATGAGATGATGCTTTATTGTCATTCCAACATACACACAGGCGTGAGAGAATGAAATTTGTACTCAAGGCCCAGAGAATATACTATAGAATAAAAAAATACTAATAAATAGAATAAAAACATAATAAAAAAAGACCTAACTGCTAAAAAAAAAAAACAAGCAAAAAATTGCACTTCAAACACAAGTTGCACTTAGAAGTAGCAATATGGAGTTTGTGTGTGCTAGTAGACATGCTCATGAACTGTTCATTAGTCCGACAGCCTCAGGAACAAAGCTGGATCTCAGTTGAGAGGATCTCGCCCTGATGCTGAACAGTCTTCTCCCAGAGGGCAGAGGGGCAAACAGGTCAGATGAAGGGTGGGTATGGTCCATCATGATCCCAGAGGCCCTGCTCCTGCAGCGTCTGGTGTAAATGTACTGACCACCCACTGAAGTGCCTTCTTATCCAGCGCAGAGCAGCTGCCGTACCACACTGTAATGGACTGAGACAGGACACTGTCCACCCCACATCTGTAGAAGGAGGACAGAGCTGGCAGACCAAGTCCAGCAGCCTTAAGTCTCCTCAAAAAGTAGAGGTGTTGATGGGCCTTCTTCAGGATGCTAGCTGTGTTGGTGGACCAAGTGAGGCAGTCTCATGAAGGACTAGACACATAAAGCTAGACACCACCTTAACTGCTGTGCCTGCAATGTAAATTGGGGAAAGGGGAAGGCTGTTCTTCCTGAAATCCACAATTAACGCCTTCGTTTTCACCACATTTATGAGATTATCTCTGCACCAACTCTCCAGATGTTGTACCTCTTGTCTATACACTACCTTGTCGTTGTAGGAGATAAGTCCCACCACAGCCGTGTCATTTGCATACTTGACAATGTGACAGCTCGATTGTGTGGTCGAGCAATCATACGTCAGCAGCGTGTACAATAAGGGTCGGAGGACATATCCCTGAGGAGCGCCATTGTTGATGGTGAGTGGTGAAGAGGAACAACCATGGATCTTTACAGTTTGTATCCTATTAGTAAGGAAGTCCTTCACCCTGTTACACAGCGATGGTCTGAGTCCAGCAGTGCCAGCTTGTTCACCAGAGTCTCTGGCATGATCGTATTGAAGGCTGAGCTGAAATCTACTGTAGATGTTAAGGCCACAAGGTGATAGTCATTCATGCAGGATACAGGAGATCCATGATGATGGATTTCATAGTAAAGAGTGCCACAATTACTAGGATTTACTACACACAATGAAATCAAAGTACAGAAATGGACCTAAAAAGGTACAAACACTTGTCACTCCAGCAAACATATCTGGAACCCCAGTGGTAACTATGGACTTTTGTTTGGATTTAAAGGGAACCTGTAATGAATTTTAATCAATAGCTATTTCAAAGGATCAAATATGACACTAGTGGTTCCGTCCGGTAATTTTGGTCATGATTCCTTTTCAAATATGCGCGAGTTTCAAGTCACTGCTCTGTCAGTCAGTCATGGTCAGGGACATCTTGCCTCCTCCATGGGTTATTTCAGCACTGATAGTGACATAGTCATTGCTTTGTGCGATTGACTGGGCTGTAGTACAGCAGTCAACAAAGTTTTAACATCAGAATTTTATGTAATTTTTTACAACCATGTACAAGCAAATCTACCCACATATAATTTAATTAAATAAAATTCTAGTATATTGTGGTGACCCAGCACAATGCAGACTGACTCAGTGGGGCTGAAGGAAACAGAAGACAATTAGCTTACAGAGGACAATGTAGAGACAGACAAAGAGCCACAGGAGGCAGTCAGACGGGACTGTATGCATGTGTCCTTGAGCCAACCAATGTCATGCTAATCATGTGTATTGACTGTGATGCTAATGTGCCATGCATTCTCTCTTCCTGTATCGCTGCATAAAAGAGCTTGTGTGACATGTCTCAATAGCACAGTAGCTCAGAGCTACGATGTGTGTCTGATTTTGATGGAGGAAATAAAACTTTGCAACCTTCCAGCTCGTCGCATCTCGCCTGATCATATTCCTCCACAATATTGAGATTTATTCAACGTGTTCTGAAGTTACTTGACTGGGAACTTGCCTGTTCATCAGGTGCCCTTCAGCTGTTGGTCCCCAGAGGTACAGTACCTGCAGATCATGCTGTCAATGAAGGCCATTTCCAAGGATGGTTTGTGCAGTATATACGCGTGCAGATTTTGCACAGTTTTCAACTCGGACCTCAACCCACTGAGCATCTGCTGAACATGTTTACTCGTCCGCGGTAAAGCCGGAGTCAACGATTGTACATCACCTCTGGCTGGTGATGGCTGCTCCCCATTGGTTTTGACCGAGCGGTTTTTATGGGAAAAAATTATTCAGCATACTGACTCTAGGGGGTTATTTTTACTGAATAAACACATTTTTGGTTTATAAGTAATGCCTAAAGCAGGATTAATGTTGTTATAATGACCAGTACAGGTTTCCTTTAAAGCGAGGTAGTCGGATCCGGGAAAAAAATTTTTTTTTTGCGTGCATGGAAAGAAAATCCTATAGACACATATAGTGCGATTGTCTGCGAGTGTGAATGACCTGTTCAACAAGCAAATGTACGTTTTTTGGTCCGTGGCTGTTTACATCGGCCAGGATACTTCGTGTGCCGATGGGCCGTAGGGATCCCGTATTTTACATCCGGAAAAAAACAGTGAAACGGGAACAGCAGAAAAAGCCATAGTATCGTCGTCTAATTGTTTTACAACACATTTCACAACTAATAATAGTAACATTTCCACAAAAAATGTGCTATATTAACAACACGATCGCATTTTGCACACGGCTCGCTCTCTGGCGGCGGCCCCGAGAAGTAAACAAATGCAGGGACGCTTGAATTCTTTCGTCCCGAAAATATCATTTTTGAATATTAATTACAGCTAAACGGGAGCAGTTTCGATGCCGAAATTTCACATACAAATCCTAATATACTGTACGTGTTCTATACACCATCGGCTTTTGGGTATCCGACTACCTCGCTTTAAAAGGTACATTTTTGTCACTGGGGCTCCAGATATGTTCTTCCAAGGTACAGTTCTCGTATCTTTTAGGGTACTGCTGGGGCGACAAGCATTTGTACCTTTTTAGGTCCATTTCTGTACTTTGATTTCTTTGTGTGTATGTGTCACCGCTGCAGAAACTGTGGAAAGCCACCAAAACCCAGAGGCTGGGAATGCTGAACAAAGTTATCCGCCTCCTGGGCAGCACGGTGGTGCAGTGGTTAGTACGGCTGCCTAACAGCTAGAAGGTTCCAGGTTCAAATCCCCAGGCTGGCAGGGGTCGGAACCTTTCTGTGTGGGGTTTGCATGTTCTCCCTGTGCTGTGTGGGTTTACTCCGGGGGCTCCGGTTTCCTCCCACAATCCAAAGACATGCATGTTAGGTTAACTGGTTGTTCTAAATTGTCCCTAGATATCTGTCTCCTATAGGCCCTTAGAATAGAGGGTTAGTACTAGTGAAGCGCTTTGAGTGGTATTTGAGACTAGAAAAGCGCTATATAAGTGCAGGCCCTTATCCCTCATCCCTCCTGCAAGACACCACCCCGGTTCACAACTGACATGTTAAGATAGAAGCATGAGCCTGCGGCTATGAAATCCTTCCTCACCTCCCTTCTCTCCTGACCTCACACCATCTGACTTCCACCTCTTTCCAACCATGAAGTCATTTTTGAAGGGCAAGCACTTCCAAGATGATGAAACACTGATTTCTGAGGTCAAGTCATGGCTTCTGATGCAATCTGTAGACTTCTACAGGTGATGTCTCCAACGCTGCATAAAACGATGGGAGAAGTGTGTGACACTTGGTGGTACCTATGTCAAGAAAGACTAATAACTGTGTTAAGCTTTGTACCTCTCAGTCCATGGGAAATAAATCAGGGGAAATCCTTAATGAGCAGCCATTGTATATCCAACTTCAGCTTGTCCATTTTGTTATCAACAGACTTGACATAACACATGATGGTGCTAAGCTAGCAACATTTTCACATTAGTTTTCATGCACTTTGCCCACTTTGTCTTGACATTTTCAGATTAAAAGAGTAAGCAGTATGCATACTCTGTGAAAGTTTGACTGAAGTTGTACAGTAAATCATTCAAAATCAGACTATAAGGGGACTGTGCTAGCTAAAATGGCTAACTTACAATGTCAGACTAATTAATGAAAATGATCTATGACGCAGTGGTGCAGATATTGTCCAATCAAATTTTTTGGTCAGAAATAACTTGTATATTTGTTAATTACTCAAAGATTGAGATGGCATAAATTATTCTTTTAATGGCACAAATACAGCACTAACCACTGGCACAGTTTTGGTTTAAATTGGACAAAGTGGCAGAGTTGCTGAACCTTTTATAACTGTTAATATCTCAAAAAATGGAGACAGCACAAATTTCATTTTTTTCTGCACAAATCTGCTCAAATGTAGCACTAACCAATGACATTGTTTTTTTCACTATTTCAAGAAAATTGCTGAACCAACTTCACTTACATTGATAACAATGGTGTGAAGTTTGACAAAGCTTGTTTGGCTCTAGCTTTTAAGTAAAAAAAAAAAAAAAATCCACTGAATTTGTGGTTGGCACTTGTATCTGTTCATCATTCAGGCAGATTACTGCTAAAGAATCACTTGAGCGACTGCAGGAGAAAAGTTTAAGTCAGTACTAAAATGAGAAGTTTTCTAAGACTTCTGCATCTCCAATATCAGGACAGACAGCACGTTGATGTCTCTTAGTGTCGGATTGCACTGCAGCACCATCGACACCTCGCTGTCATGATTCGGAAAAATCTGACACAGGCTCTCCCTTAGATTGGCCGTCTCTCCAGGTTCCCGCTTCCCACCACCTGTCAGTCCAGGACCCGTGTCCCCATGCTGACTGCCCGAATCCCATCCCTTCCCCCATCCTCTCCCTCTACCATAAACTCCACCGCCTGATACATTGTCAGCAACAGCACCCCCTGGTGTTCGGTCGCGGAAGTTCAAGACCTCTGTTTGGGAACGTGGCGGTTTGGAGAAAGGGGCAGGAAAGGCCACCCCGGCGAAAGTGTGACTTCCTGCACTGGGAGTCCTGAAAAAACAAAAAAACAACCATAAAAGTATTTTATGTATTTATTCATTCTAATTTAAATGAATATTTATATCAAAACCTATACAAAATCCCTTTTCAGTTAATTCATTATAATTTTAATCCATTTAAAGGGGTCATTGACTACACTTTTTACACATTTCAACAGTTCACTCGTGTCTTAATGAAGTCCTTGTGACATATTTCGTTCACATTTTCTTTAATTTTTTAAATTATTAAAGCAAATTTGTTTTATATTTTTCTTGGCTTTCTTCAAATGCCCTGATTCAAAGCCTGTCACTTTAAGAAACAGACTTTAGCTGTTTAACTCCACCCTCCCTCTTACGTCAGTTAGCCATTTGCTGAGGAGCTTCTAGCCGGCTCCTTCCAGGTTGGACAAGGTCTCGCTCCGCAGTACTCCGCTCCTCTCCCATGGCCAGCCGGAGGACGCCCTGTCACGAAGCGGCTCTCGGCAGCTCTGCTGGCTCTCAGCTCCCCGGGGAGCTGAGAATAGCAAAATTACAAGAAAAAAAAGGCTCTCAAATTTACATGAAAAGCTGCAAATTTACGAAAAAAGGTAAAACTTTACATGAAAAAAAAAATCTTTATAGCAAAGCCATTACATCCAAATGTAATGATAAATGTTGTAAAATAGCTTACTGCCTTGCAATGCACTTAATTTATAACAACACATTATTCTGAATACTTAGTTTTTTTTATGGAAAATAAAATTTGACCAAAGGACGTCCAAGCTGGGGCTCAAACTCAAACTCTTATATCAGAGTCCGGCGCTCTTCTACTCATGTCATTAATTCTGTGCTACTAATCAAGACGTGCTACCCTGCGTCAGTGTGCATGTGCCTGCATCTTTGGGCCAGAGCGATGCGAGGCACATTATGGACGGACGGACCAGTGATCCAGGGGGTAACAGGGATGGTTATTAGGGTGACAAAGATTGCACTCGGTTCGAGCTTCCTATTTACCAGTGTTAGCTTAGGGGCTAATAGCTCACTTCCATATACATGACAGACAGCTAGGTGGGCCAATAGTAGAGCAGTGGGCTGGTTCTCAAGGATGGCGGAGGGTTGGCTTTTTCTAAACATGACATTAGCGATTTCCACAAAGAAGTCAAAAACATTTCTGGCGTTTCTGGAAGAGAAAAAAATGAGATAAAGGCTGTGTAGTTTTTTTTGTTAAGATAATTGACTGTTGTGAAAATTTTTGGATAATTAGGTGACCAGTAGACTCATTTCAGACAGTTAAACTCTACAAACACACCATTTTTCAGTCAGTGACCCCTTTAATTATCAATATTGGCACCCAAATTAACATTTTAAAGATGATGTTTCTCCATCATTTTAATCTGAAATTACCAACTGCAGCTGAATTGTTCAGTTTTTTTTTAAAATTCATACAGCAAGAGAGGCTTTAACAGACAAACAAACTGAAGAATGTCAAAAAGAGATAAACAAGAAAAATATATATCTATTTTTTAAATCATTAAAAACAAGATATTAGTTTGCATTTAATTAAATGTTTGTTCAAATTTAAACCCTGTCAACAGTTTTATTTCACCCAAATGAATTTCCGTTCTATTTCTTTTTCTCTTCTAAATTTGCAACTTTTTCCACATAAATTCATAACTTTTCCCCAGAAGTTTGTGCAGATATTTTTCCATTGAATTCAAAGTTTAATGTCATAAGTTTTTTGCTGTAATTTTAAATTGATTCTTGAATATTTTTTTTCTGTGTATTTTACTTTCCTAAAAATTGAAGCTTTCATTACTTTTTTTGAGAATAGCAAAAAAATTGCAAATTCACAAGAAAAAAAATCTGCAAAACCCATAACAAAAATGTAAATTTGTGAGGAAAAAAAAGCAGTTGTGAATTTAAGCAAAAAGTGGCAAATTTGCCAGAAAAAGCCTCAAATTTAGCATTTTTTCCCCTCATAAATTAATGACTTTCTGGCAAATTTTATTTTCTCATAAATTTACAACTTTTTCTTTCATATTGGTCACATTTTCTTGTAAATATAATTTACACGTGTTGGCAAGCTACACAGACACCCACAGAACCTAAAAGAAAATAAACAGAACAGTTTGCCCAATTTAGGAAATTTAAGCTGAGATTTAACAGCTAATTTGTAGAATTTTGGCAGAAAAAAAAAAATCAGCCATAAGTGCTGCATGGTTGTTATATTAAAGGTTTGCAATAGTTTGGTGCATTTAAAATATCCCCCAATAAACTTTCCTTTATTTTCTATCTACTGCACATCTCACTGGTGTGATACCTGTGGTCTCTTCGTAAGAAGTCATCCAGGTGGGGCCCTCCCCTGCCAAGAGGGTCATCGGGGACCATGAAGTGATCCCCCACAAATGTATACTGAAGAAGTCTGTGGAGGCAACAAAAGGCCAAACATGAAGCAAGGACATCACAATTTGTATCTATGGAGACAACCGACGACTGAGGTCTGAGCGTTTTTACAGTTACGGTGAGCTCTCATTTCTAACTGTCACCACAGAGGTTGGTAAGGTGCCTTAGTTCATAAATGATCACTTGCTGGGACTTTGACATCAAAGAACAAATCTCAGAAATGTAAGGCAGAAAAGTCTAGAATTTATGGTAAAAAATAAATCATAAGAAAAAAGATGTAAATTTAAAGGTGAACTAGATAGTATTTTCATGGATACAATTTTTTTTAAAATAATACATCAACAAAATGTTTAGAAAGGTGAAGCATTAAAGTTTTATATTCTTCAAAAAATAATCTATTGATGAAAAAAATATTTTAAAAAATATTTTTACATATACAAAATAATCATATTTACATTTGAGCTCTTGGATGATGAGACTCCAGTGGCCTTTAACATAGATCTATATAAACACTAGACAGGACATGGCTAACATTGTCATGGCAAATGGAGGTGCCATATTTTGTAGGTAATTGTAAAGCTTTGACAGCACCTTCAGCATTATTATAACGGGATACACAAAAAATTTTTCATTGTTTTTATTGTAATCATATGAGTAAGCCATGTATATGAAACATGACTAGTCTGGGGGCTAGCCATATCCTGTCTAGTCTTTATTTATATTGTGGTGCACATATGTGGGTGTCATATGCTTCACAGGTGTATTGCTGTATGCTTATGGTATTCTTCAAGTCTCAGAGGAACAAAAGGTCTGAACCTCCTAGGGGTAACAGGAGGATGTGAAGTCTGGCCTTTTGTATGCAGAGAGATGGCCGTGAGAGATTTCCTGACCACCAGGACTTTAGGTGGAGAAGAGAAGACCTGGAGGGGGGTGCATTGTATTTGGGATTAAGAGACAATGTGACTGTGTGCTTTGATGTCCTGGGGTATTAAAGGGACAGAGGATGGGGGATTCCTTTCTCTTTCTGTTTTTGGATGTTGGAGAATGTGATTGTGAATAAAACTGGACTTGAGAAATAAACTCAGCCTCGTCCTTCCCACATATCTCCACAATATATTTATTGCCAGTAAAGATGTCAATGCCAGTAAAGATGTCAATGTCATCCACCCAGTCATGCCAATGGCATGACTGGGTGGATGTCACATGCCTCTACCAACAAGGACAAAAGTAAGTGTGACACCTACTGGCCAGGAGTTCATAACGTTGTCTCTGTCACCTTTAAGATTAAACATATTTACGAGTAAAGATTCACAAATTTATGAATGAAGGCTTCAAAACCTGGGAGTATTTAAGAGTAAAAAATCACAACTAAGTGAAAGTAGACATTTAACAAAAAAAATGTATAGTTATGTACAAAAATGGCAAATTTATTATGAAAAAGTCACAAATTTATAAATAAAAGGTCAAATTTACAAGAAAAAAATGCAAAGGTATAAGCAAAAGGTTGGGAAAAGACACAAATCTATGAGAAAAAAATTGCACATTTACAAATAAAAAGTTTTAAATTTATAAGTACAATGTGACGAAAATTATTGGTCAAAAGTTGCATTTTTTTAGTAAAAAGTCTCAAATTTATTTGTCCAAAGTCACTAATTTACAATAAAAAACTGCAAACTTATAGGGAAAAAATCTCAAAGTAACTGTATGTGAAAAATGGCAAATATACAAGAAAAAGATAAAAAAAAAGAGAGAAAATTTGCTAATTTGTGAGCAAAAAAATTGCAAATTTAAGAGTTGGAAGTGATACATTAATGATAAAAAAATGACAAATTTAGAGCATTTAAAGTGAAGTCAAAAATGTACAAGAAAACAGCTCATTTATGAGTCAAACCTCATAACTTTACGATTAAAAAAGTCATAAATTTAAACGAAAGGGTCAAATAGTTATGAGGAAAAAGTTGTAAATTCATAAGAAAAAACAAACAAAAAAAAGAGTCAAAAATTGCAAACTTATGAGTAATTTTTTCATGACAGAGGTCACAAAATTAAGAATAGGTTCAATGTCTTATACCTCAAAGAGTGTAAAAATATTTTTTAGTACAGTGGTATTTCCTAAATCATTTTATTTTCAAACGGGTAAATCTCTGAAAATAAAGAAACCATGCAGTGCTGCAAAACAAATGTGACACAATCCACAATGAGCTTCCCCTACCGCTTCTTGATGATGTCTCTCCACACAGACGACTCATCTGAAAGGTCTCTCAGGTTGTCGTTGGTAACAATCACTCCATCTGTCTTTTGTGCCAGCTGCAGTATCAGTCTGGAAACGAGGAGGAAGTGGATCACACAATATGTAAAAATAATGTTAAAACTGTTACTGATGCACTGGTACTGGAGTCCATGTACCTGTCGTCATAAGAACTGATCCTCTTGCCTTGGACCTCCCTGGAGGGGGTGTAGGAGACCAGGCCCAGATCCTGCAGCTCCATCAGATAGTGCTTCTCTGAAGGACAGCAACAATCCACAAAGATTAGTCTTCTCTGAGTGGAAATATACACACAGTCTGCAACTTTTCTCATCAATATGTCAGGTTGTTTGGGGGGTGTTATCAAAGGCACAGAGAGACACCTGATTTTTTTTTGTTTTACAAGACTATGACAGACATAGATTTGATCCTCATTTTAAATTAATGAAAGGACTTGTTGATTTATTTGGGGCTGTTTGCAAGTTGTCTGGAGCTCCAAGAAATGGTCACACCTGGTCACAGTATTAACATGGCTCTGCCAAAAAATCTTGTAGACAAATCAGTGGTGGGAGCAGTGAACAAAGTCACTTATCACCCCTCTGCCTAAGAAAAGAAACCCGCACTAGTGGCAAAACTACAGAACTACATGCCTCATCAGAGGGACAAAGACAGATGAACACGTTTTCAATTGCTGCATATTAACAGAAAAACACTTCAGAGAGACCTACTATAAGACTTCAGTGAATTCAAGAAGGCCTTCAAACAGGATCTTTGGCAAGTACTTAGAAATTCTGGAAGCAAAGAGGGTCTCATTCAGGCCATCGAAGCACTGCACACACACTGATATCATCATACTGATACACATACACTGCTCTCCCCCTGCTGTGTGATTTGTCTACTAAATGTCTGCTAAATAAGCATTGAGTTTTTTTTTGCCTGCAATCAAAATTTTGCTTACTTACTTAAGCGTCAATTTGATAAAACATGTTTTTTTTCTCTCACCTACTGTGTCATATCCTCTCTTTTTCTTTTTTTTCCTTTCTTCTTTATGACTGGTGCCTAGCGGCTGCCCCGGCCTTGGATGCGCTCTGCAGAGCGTGCCCAAATGCCAAGTCACGTTTCGTTACCTTGTATTCCATCCATCCATCCATCCATCCATCCATCTTCTACCGCTTTTCCGGAGGTCCGGGTCGCGGAGGCAGCAGTTCAAGCAGAGAAGCCCAGGCTTCCCTCTCCCCAGCCACCTGCTCCAGCTCTTCAGAGGGGATACCAAGGCGTTCCCAGACTAGCTGGGAGACATAGTCTCTCCACCGAGTCCTGGGTCTGCCCCGGGGTCTCCTCCCAGTGGGACGTGCCTGAAACACCTCAAATGGGAGGCGTCCAGGAGGCATCCTAATCAGATGCCCATACCACCTCAACTGACTCCTTTCAATGTGGAGGAGCAGCGGTTCTACTCTGAGCCTCTCCCGGATGACTGAGCTCCTCACCCTATCTCTGAGGGTGAGTCCAGCAATCCTACGGAGAAAGCTCATTTCAGCCGCTTGTATCCGCGATCTCGTTCTTTCGGTCATTACCCAAAGCTCGTGACCATAGGTGAGAGTAGGAACGTAGATTGACTGGTAAATCGACAGCTTTGCCTTAGAACTAAGCTCCCTCTTCACCACAACAGACCGGTACAACGTCCGCATCACTGCAGATGCTGCTCCAATCCGTCTGTCGATCTCTCGCTCCATTTTACCAAAAGCCAGTTTAGAAAGCTTGGGATCAGTCCGCCAAGGTCTCCGCCTTTGACTGCCACCTAATCCACATAGCACCGGACTTCCATGATCCCTCCTGCAGGTGGTGAACCTACTGGAGGGCGGACCCATGTAACTCCTTCGGGCTGAGCCCGGCCGGGTCCCATGGGTGGAAACCCGGCCACCAGACGCTAGCCTTCGAGCCCCTCCCCCAGGCCTGGCTCCAGGGTGGGGCCCCGGTAACCCCATACCGGGCGGGGTACACTGAATCCTTGATATACAATTTATCATGAGAGTCTGTTGGATCGTTCTTCGTCCTTGTATTCATACATGTGTAATGACAATAAAGTTGAATCTCATCTCATCATCTCATCTCACTGTGCAACACCCTCGAGTAGAGCAGTTCATCTAAACAACTCGATCGGAAACTACAACCCCCTTAGTGTGTGCTCACTTCCAGCCAGCACACAGAAAAGCAAAGTCTTAATGAAAAGTGCAAGGAACATCACAACACATACAGTATATAAATGGAGAACTGCTGGAAGCAATATGGGCCTTCAGATGTCTTGGCTGCACTCAAGACCAGGCTAGCCCAGATGACAAGATATCGAAGAGAAAGAACATCAGCTTCCGAACTAAAATAAAACTGCACAAGTCTTTGATTATCTCTATATCACTATATAGTTGAAAGACGCTGACAATGACAGCAGAGTCAACAGGGAGAGTGCAAGCATTTGATCCCAAATGCTTTAGAAGACTCTTGGGTATCTCTCGGACATACCAAGAAATGAACAACTTCATGGGAAGTCAGACCTCCTTGTTGGCATGCCTTTAGGAGCCCCTTTTGGGCACAATAAAGAGAAGGAACCAATTATGGTTCAGCCATGTCACAAGACTAGGGGTGTCCCATATCGTGCAGTTCACGATAATACCGGTATAAATTCTAATACCGGTGTAAAAATGAATATCGCGATATCTGCATGATGACGTCACACATTTACGTTGCCAATGCAAGTTACGTAGCTAACGCAAGTACGTCACTGCGCAATATAAAAATATGGCAACCGAAGACAGTGGCAGCCCCCCTCCTCCGGTGGAGTTAATGAGGATCCTCTTCAGTTGTGTGGAAATATTTCGGTTTCAAAAGAGAGGATGTGGGTCAAATGACAGTTATATGTAAGACTTGCTATAAGCCTGTGACAACCAAAGGTGGGAATACGTCAAACTTATTCATCCATCTGAAGAATAAACACGTGATTCAATACGAAAAGAGTCAAAAAATCCGAGAGGAGACGTCAGCAAGAGCGACTTCTAACGCAAGTAAACCCATTAAACTGGCTCGGCATGGCATTTCAGAGGCTTTATCCTGTTACATGCCTTATGAAAAAACAAGCAAACGCTGGAAAGAATCTTTATTTTATTTTATTTATTTATATATTATATTATATATATAAAATAAAATATATATAAAAATATATAAATATATAAAATAAATATATATAAAATATATTTATTTTATACTCGGAAAGGAATTAGGAAAGCTTAAACTGTGGTTTGATTCAAACAAATTAACGCTCAATTTAAGTAAGACAAAATTTATTGTTTTTAACAACCATCACAACAACTTAGTATCTAAACTTTGTGTAAATGGTGGAGAGGTTGAAAGGGTATCTGAAACTAAATTTCTTGGAGTAAAAATTGATAATAAACTGTGTTGGAAGTAACATATTAATTATATTAAAGGTAAAATATCTAAATCAATTGCAATACTACTACACAGAGTGAAATATTTGCTGACTCAACCCACATTATATACTTTGTATCATTCATTAATACTCCCATACATGATATATTGTACTGAAGTATGGGGAAATACATATAAAACAAACATATATCCAGTCTTTATGCTTCAGAAGAGAGCTATTAGAATAATAAACAAAGCTGCTTACAGGGAACCAACAAACCCACTTTTTCTTAAAGTAAAAGGTCTCAAGTTGAAAGATCTGGTTGACTTTAAAACTGCAGTAATTATGTTTAAAGTAAAGAATCTATCACTGCCTGCAAATATCCAAAAGTTGTTCCAAATAAGGGAGAAACAATATCATTTCAGAGGAACATGTATATTTCAAAAACCCTCAGTGAGAACTACTATCAAGCAACACTGTGTTTCAGTGCAAGGAGTCAGATTGTGGAACACTTTTGGACCTGAATTAAAATCATGTACAACGCTTGGACAATTTAAACAAAAACTAAAGGAAGAAATACTCCAAACATATATACAAGATGACATGTAAAATCACATAAGGATTGCCATATCCAGTCCATGTTGTGTTGTTTTTTTTTTCCACAATATCTTTATTGAACCTTTTTTTTTAACAAACATGATACAAACAATCAAACACTAACACTAAAGTACTACAAAAAAAAAAGCACTAAAAAACACCAACAACCACCAACAAAATCAAGTCTTCAACAATGCTGCTCTGTTTAGTCTAGACAATCCATTACATAAGTATACATATTATGTTCACCAGTTTGGAATTTACAAGGTCCACACACATCATTCACCTTCTTCTTCAAGAGTTATGTTTAAATTTTTTACATAATCAATAAAAGGTCTCCATATATTCTCAAACACACTTTCCTTTGATTTCAGTATGTATGTTATTCTTTCTAATGGAAGGTTTGTTAACATCTGTCTTAACCACTGAGTCACATCTGGTCTATGAGTCTTTTTCCATAATAGTGCAATACATTTTTTGGCATTAAGCAAACTGAGGTCTATGAATGTTCTTTCACTTTTATTAAAATTATGCTTTTCTGGGTACAGACCCAACAATAACTGTGGTTCTTTTAAATAGTTTTTAGCTTCACACCATATTTTGATCATATGCTTTACAAATGGATTTTTAACTTGTTTTTGTAATTTTTTTGCCGAATCTGAGTATATGAATATGGGAAGAGGTAAAGGTAAATTGTATGATTCCATTTCAGTCCAGTGAGGGAGATCATTTGATGAAAAATAATATGTCATAGACCTCAGTTGTGCCGACCAATAATACAACATAAAATTTGGACATTTCAGACCTCCACGATCAAATGGTAAATATAATAAAGACAGACATAATCTAGCCCTCCTGTTGTTCCATATAAATTCCACTAACTTTTTTTTAATTCTTGAGAATAAATCTAAAGGTGGTGGTAAGGGAATGTATTGAAATAAATAAAGTATTTTAGGTAAGATATTACTTTTAAGTATATTAATTCTCCCGATCATCGACATTGGTAGTGACATCCATCTCTGAAGTAACTCATCAATATCTGTCATTAAGGCTTCATAATTGACACTGGCGATTGATTCTAGCTTAGGCACAATTTGGATTCCTAAATATTTAAACTGATTTACAACATTGAATTGATTTACCTCAGGGGCTGGATAATTTCTCTGGGTCTCATTTAGCATTAATATTAAAGATTTAGTTTTATTTATTTTATATCCTGATATTTCCCCAAAATTCTTTATTAAATTCAACAAGGTCGGAATTGATTTTTTAAGATTCGACATAAACAAAATTATGTCATCGGCATACAGGGAGATTTTGTGTTCTGTTGGTCCAACTTTAATTCCATATATTTGTGACTGTAGACGTATCGCCATCGCTAAAGGTTCAATTGCCATAGTAAACAGTAAAGGTGAAAGTGGACAGCCTTGTCCACATCCTCTATTGATTTTTATTGATTTTGAAATATTGTTATTTGTTAGGATTTCTGCTGTAGCATTATTATATATTATCTGAACCCATTTTATGAAATTATTTCCAAGTCCAAACCTTTGTAAGACTTCAAAAAGAAAGGGCCATTCAACTCTATCAAAAGCTTTTTCGGCATCCAGTGATAAGAGAGCTGTATCCGGTGCTTCTTTATTAGAATAAATAATATTAAATAGTCTTCTTACATTATGGAAGCCTTGTCTTCCCTTTATAAAGCCATTCTGATCTCGATTAATAATATTTGGTGGACTTCCGGTTATGGCTGCCACGTAGGACGGACGTGTCTCGCTCTGCTCTGCTCCTGGAGAAAAAAAAATCGGCAAATAACTCTCTCATTTGGGACAGAACGTATCCCAGCGTTTGGGCGAGGATATGTCGGCGAAGCCTAAGGCTGGAAAACCAGGAAAAGGAAAAAGCGAGCCGCCGAAACAGTCCAAATTAACGGACTTTCAGGTCTGTGACGCAGCAAACAGGGCTCCATATATGGCGGAGGAGGCTGGCAACGCTGCGATTTCTGCGGGGAATGGCGCAGATGCGCTGATGGCTGCCATGAGTTCAATGAGAGCGGACTTTTCCTCTAGATTTGATGGGATTATGACAGCGTTGGAAGGAATAAGAAAGGAATTGGGTGACTGTGTAGAACGAACGGCGCAGATGGAGCTCCGTCTCGCTAGTGCTGAAGATGACGTCACCCGTCTTCAATTAAAGGTGCGCACTTTGGAAAAAAAAAATAAATCTCTGGAAGATAATATTTTGGATTTGGAATCTCGGTCGAGACAGAATAATTTGAGGCTGGTGGGTCTTCCAGAGGAATCAGAAGGTCGGGACGTATGTTCCTTTCTGGAAAAGTGGATTCCGGAGGTGCTGGGCAGCGAGGAGTTGCAATCAGCAGTGGTTCTGGAAAAAGCACATCGCATTGGCCCACGGAGAGATAAGGGACCGCCGAGGACCTTAATTATGAAGTTTCTTAACAACAGAGACAGGATGAAGATCTTCAACGCTGCACGAGCTAAAAAAGGAGAGATTAAACACCAGGACCAGCAGGTGCGGTTCTACCCAGATTTGGCCACAGGAATCCAGCAATTGAGGAAGCAGTTTGATCCCGTACGTAAGGAGCTGCGCAACCTTGGGATTCGTCATGGTGTAATCTATCCTGCGAGACTGCTGACCACGTATGAGGGCAGAACCCACATCTTCAAGACCCCAGAGGAGGCGCAGGAGTTCATCAAGAAGATCAAAGAAGAAGAAGAGACTGGTGGGAGCTAAGCATGAACAAAATATAAGGTAGAATAATTAAGCATTTGCACAGGCATCTGACTGACTTGAAGTAAATAGTAAGTTTACAAAATATAGATTGTATTATATATTAAAAAAACAAAACAAAAACAAAACAAACAAAAAAAACTATGATGTACAAAGTTGTTAAAAATTTTGGAGTTAAGTTGGAAAACTACAGAGGAGAGTTAATGTTACGTCATTAAAAGCAGTAGAGTTAGGGTGATTGGGAGGATGAAGAAGGAGTGGCTTAGGCTGTTCCCCGTGGGTGTGGAACGGTCGATGGCTATATCGGGAGACAGAATTTTTCTTTTGATTTTGGGGGGTTTGCCACAAGTGTGGGAAGGGGAAATTTGTTTGTGTGTAGTTTGTAGGATGAATGTTCAACCACTCATGTTTTTGCTTCTCTGTATGAGCATGTTTACACTGCAAGATAATCCCAAACTCTCTATTGATCATGGACCAAAGTGTTAACCTTAATTTAACTTCATGGAATTGCAGAGGTCTACAAAATTTAAAAAAACTTAAACAAGTTATGAATAAAATAAAGGACATGGGTTCAAGAATTGTGTTTTTACAAGAAACTCATCTGATAGAGGAGGATGTTAAAAGAATTAGGAGTAGATGGCAGGGAAGTGTATTCACCTCTTCATTTTCATCCCGAGCCAGGGGAGTTATGACTCTCATACATAAATCAGTTCCTTTTCAAGTGAAAAATGTAATTGGAGACAAATTTGGAAGATATGTAATCATTCAAGGTTCTTTGCTATTAGAAAATATAAATCTTGTGAACTTATATGGTCCCAATATAGATGATCAGAAGTTCTTTGCTAATTTATTTCTCATCTTATCATCACTTACAGGGCAACATATAATAGCAGGGGATTTTAATTGTACATTGAATCCAGGTGTGGATAGATCAACAGGACTGGATTGTACGCACATTGGATGTAGGATGACTATTAATCATTTTATGAAAGAATTGAGATTGTTAGATATATGGAGAGAAATGAAACCACAAGTTAAAGCCTATTCTTGTTATTCCAGTACCTACAAGACATTCTCACGTATTGATTATTTTTTGATTTCCACAGAATTAAGGTCCAAGATTCAAAACTGCTTTTATGATAACATCGTGATCTCTGATCATGCACCCTGTTGTCTAATATATGTAGATAAAAAATTGACAAAGGAATCAGGTAGATGGCAATTTCAGCATAAATGGCTTCAGGATGAGGAATTTGTCAAGTATATAGAAAAACAGATAGACGAGTTCTTTGACATCAATACTACACAAACATCAGCATGTGTAAAGTGGGAGGCTTTCAAAGCTTTTATTAGGGGGCATATTATTAGTTATACAGGATCAAAATCTAAGAAGACTCGAGAGGAGAGAGCTAAATTGGAACATAAAATAAAAAATCTTCAGGAAAAAGTGTATGCAGGAAGTGACCCAAGGTTGGAGAATGAATTACTGATTTTGAGAGCTGAATACGACAAAAAATCAGCGAATAGAGCTGCCTCGAGTCTTCTAAGATTGAAACAATCTTTTTATGAACAAGGTGAAAAATCAGGAAAATTATTAGCATGGCAGATTAAACAATTGGAAATTAAAACACCAATTACCAGTATTATAAGTAAGGGACAGGTAGTTATAGATCCTTTAGAAATTAATAGAGCCTTTAGAGATTACTATGAAAAATTATATGATACCAAAAATGAACCTGATTTAACAAAACTAAATGGGTTTTTGAACGAACTATCTATACCGTGTATTCCAAATGAAAACAGGGAGATATTGGAGTCTAAAATTAGTCAAGAAGAAGTTGGGCTAGCCATTGATAATATGAAATCAGGAAAAAGTGCAGGACCAGATGGTCTTCCAGTTGACCTTTATAAAAAATTTAAGAATAAATTAATAAAACCTTTTTTGGAAATGGTTTTAGAAGCATTTCAAAATAATAATTTACCATCATACATAAATAATGCCTTAATTATACTGCTGCCAAAACCAGGTAAGCCCTCTAATAAATGTGAAAATATGAGACCAATAAGCCTATTAAACGCCGACCTTAAGATAATCTGTAAAATTTTAGCAAGACGAATACAAGAAATTTTACCAAATATTATTAATCGAGATCAGAATGGCTTTATAAAGGGTAGACAAGGCTTCCATAATGTAAGAAGACTATTTAATATTATCTATTTTAATAAAGAAGCACCGGATACAGCTCTCCTATCATTGGACGCCGAAAAGGCCTTTGATAGAGTTGAATGGCCCTTTCTTTTTGAAGTCCTACAAAGGTTTGGACTTGGAAATAATTTCATAAAATGGGTTCAAATAATATACAATAATGCTACAGCAGAAATCCTAACAAATAACAATATTTCAAAACCAATAAAAATCAATAGAGGATGTCGACAAGGCTGTCCACTCTCACCTTTACTGTTTACTATGGCAATTGAACCTTTAGCGATAGCGATACGTTTACATTCACAAATATATGGAATTAAAGTTGGACCAACAGAACATAAAATCTCCCTGTACGCCGATGATATAATTTTGTTTATGTCGAATCTAAAAAAATCAATTCCAACCTTGTTGAATTTAATAAAGAATTTTGGGGAAATATCAGGATATAAAATAAATAAAACTAAATCTTCAATATTAATGCTAAATGAGACCCAGAGAAATTACCCAGCCCCTGAGGTAAATCAATTCAATGTTGTAAATCAGTTTAAATATTTAGGAATCCAAATTATGCCTAAGCTAGAATCAGTCGCCAGTGTCAACTATGAAGCCTTAATGTCAGATATCAGTGAGTTAACTCAGAGATGGATGTCACTACCAATGTCGATGATCGGGAGAATCAATATACTTAAAAGTAATATTTTACCTAAAATACTTTATTTATTTCAATACATTCCCTTATCACCACCTTTAGATCTATTCTCAAGAATAAAAAAAAAGTTAGTGGAATTTATATGGAACAACAGGAGGGCTAGATTACGTCTGTCTTTATTATATTTACCATTTGATCGTGGAGGTCTGAAATGTCCAAATTTTATGTTGTATTATTGGTCGGCACAACTGAGGTCTATGACATATTATTTTTCATCAAATGATCTCCCTCACTGGACTGAAATGGAATCATACAATTTACCTTTACCTCTTCCCATATTCATATACTCAGATTCGGCAAAAAAATTACAAAAACAAGTTAAAAATCCATTTGTAAAGCATATGATCAAAATATGGTGTGAAGCTAAAAACTATTTAAAAGAACCACAGTTATTGTCACAATTTAGTCCAATATGGGGTAATCAATATTTTAAACCAGGGAGAGCGGACGCTGTATTTAAAGTATGGAATTTAAAAGGGATACAAAAGATTCAGGATTTATATTTGCCATGTGCAGACAACATAATGTCTTTTGAAGAGCTGAGGATCAAATTTAATCTCAATAGAACACATTTTTTTAAATATCTTCAACTTAGAAACTTTATTCGATCAAATCAAAATAAAGCTCTCATTCGACCTATTTATTCATCCTTGGAAAAAATGATGATGAAAGATAGTAAAAGAAAGGGTATTATTTCAGAGTTTTATAACTCATTGACACTATCTTCAAGTGAAAATTCACTGAAAAGATTAAACTACTGGAAAGAAGATCTGCAAATTGAAATTTCAGAGGAACAATGGGAATTGGCTTGTACAGAAGCTCAAACCAAATCAATAAATGCACGCCTTAAATTGATACATTTCAAATGGTTAATGCGGATGTATGTTACACAGGAGGAGTTAAATAGATATAACAAAAATATACCAGATACATGCACAAAATGCATGGAAAGTAAAGGAACCCTATTTCATTGTTTATGGGAATGTAGATTAATAAGAATGTTTTGGGAAGAGGTGAGGGTAACAATTGAAAAAATAATCTCAAAACAAATCATATTGAATCCTAAACTGGTTTTGTTGGGTCTGTACCCAGAAAAGCATAATTTCAATAAAAGTGAAAGAACATTCATAGACCTCAGTTTGCTTAATGCCAAAAAATGTATTGCACTATTATGGAAAAAGACTCATAGACCAGATGTGACTCAGTGGTTAAGACAGATGTTAACAAACCTTCCATTAGAAAGAATAACATATATACTGAAATCAAAGGAAATTGTGTTTGAGAATATATGGAGACCTTTTATTGATTATGTAAAAAATTTAAACATAACTCTTGAAGAAGAAGGTGAATGATGTGTGTGGACCTTGTAAATTCCAAACTGGTGAACATAATATGTATACTTATGTATTGGATTGTCTAGACTAAACAGAGGAGCATTGTTGAAGACTTGATTTTGTTGGTGGTTGTTGGTGTTTTTAGTGCATTTTTTTTTTTGTAGTACTTTAGTGTTAGTGTTTGATTGTTTGTATCATGTTTGTTAAAAAAAAAAAAAAAAAAGGTTCAATAAAGATATTGTGGAAAAAAAAAATAATATTTGGTAAAATTTCTTGTATTCGTCTTGCTAAAATTTTACAGATTATCTTAAGGTCGGCATTTAATAGGCTTATTGGTCTCATATTTTCATATTTATTAGAGGGCTTACCTGGTTTTGGCAACAGTATAATTAAGGCATTATTCATATATGATGGTAAATTACTATTTTGAAATGCTTCTAAAACCATTTCCAAAAAAGGTTTTGTTAATTTATTCTTAAATTTTTTATAAAGGTCAACTGGAAGACCATCTGGTCCTGCACTTTTTCCTGATTTCATATTATCAATGGCTAGCCCAACTTCTTCTTGACTAATTTTAGACTCCAGTATCTCCCTATTTTCATTTGGAATACACGGTATAAATAGTTCGTTCAAAAACCCATGTAGTTTTGTTAAGTCAGATTCATTTTTGGTATCATATAATTTTTCATAGTAATCTCTAAAGGCTCTATTAATTTCTAAAGGATCTATAACTACCTGTCCTTTACTTATAATACTGGTAATTGGTGTTTTAGATTCTAATTGTTTAATCTGCCATGCCAATAACTTTCCTGATTTTTCACCTTGTTCATAAAAAGATTGTTTCAATCTTAGAAGACTCGAGGCAGCTCTATTCGCTGATTTTTTGTCATATTCAGCTCTCAAAATCAGTAATTCGTTCTCCAACCTTGGATCTCTTCCTGCATATACTCTTTCTTGAAGAATTTTTATTTTATGTTCCAATTGGACTCTCTCCTCTCGAGTCTTCTTAGATTTTGAACCTGTATAACTAATAATATGTCCCCTAATAAAAGCTTTGAAAGCCTCCCACTTTACACATGCTGATGTTTGTGTAGTATTGATGTCAAAGAACTCGTCTATCTGTTTTTCTATGTATTTAACAAATTCCTCATCCTGAAGCCATTTATGCTGAAATTGCCATCTACCTGGTTCCTTTGTCAATTTCTTATCTACATATATTAGACAGCAGGGTGCATGATCAGAGATCACGATGTTATCATAAAAACAGTTTTGAATCTTGGACCTTAATTCTGTGGAGATCAAAAAATAATCAATACGTGAGAATGTCTTGTAGGTATTGGAATAACAAGAGTATGCTTTAACTTGTGGTTTCATTTCTCTCCATATATCTAGCAATTTCAATTCTTTCATAAAATGATTAATGGTCATCCTACATCCATTGTGCGTACAGTCCAGTCCTGTTGATCTATCTATACCAGGATTCAATGTACAATTAAAATCCCCTGCTATTATATGTTGCCCTGTAAGTGATGATAAGATAAGAAATAAATTAGCAAAGAACTTTTGATCATCTATATTGGGACCATATAAGTTCACCAAATTTATATTTTCTAATAGCAAAGATCCTTGAATGATTACATATCTTCCAAATTTGTCTCCAATTACATTTTTCACTTGAAATGGGACTGATTTATGTATGAGAGTCATAACTCCCCTGGCTCGGGATGAAAATGATGAGGTGAAAACATTTCCTTGCCATCTACTCCTAATTCTTTTTACATCCTCCTCTATTAGATGAGTTTCTTGTAAAAACACAATTTTTGAACCCATGTCTTTTATTTTATTCATAACTTGTTTAAGTTTTTTTTAAATTTTGTAGACCTCTGCAATTCCATGAAGTTAAATTAAGATTAACGCTTTGATTTATGATCAATAGGGAGTTTGGGATTACCTTGCAGTGTAAACATGCTCAAACAGAAAAGCAAAAAAATGAGTGGTTGAACATTCACCCTACAAACTACACACAAACAAATTCCCCCTTCCCACATTTGTGGCAATCCCCCCAAAAACAAAAGAAAAATTCCGTCTCCCGATATAGCTATCGACCGTTCCACACCCACGAGGATCAGCCAAAGCCACTCCTTCTTCATCCTCCCAATCACCCTAACTCTACTGCTTTTAATAATGTAACATTAACTCTCTTCTGTAATTTTCCAATTTAACTCCAAAATTTTATAGCAATTTTGTACTTTTTTTTTAAAATTTTTTTTAAAAATATGTAATACAATCTATATTTTGTAATCCTGTTATATGCTTCTAATCAGTTAAATGCTCAAATATTCTACCCTATATTCTGTTCATGCTTAGCTCCCACCAGTCTCTTCCTGGATCTTCTTGATGAGCTCCTGCGCCTCCTCGGGGGTCTTGAAGATGTGTGTTCTGCCCTCATATGTGACCAGAAGTCTTGCAGGGTGAATCACTCCATGACGAATCTCAAGGTTGCGCAGTTCTTTACGGATGGGGTCAAACTGCTTCCTTAATTGTTGGATTCCTGAGGCCAAATCTGGGTAGAACCGCACCTGCTGATCTTGGTATTTAATTTCTCCTTTGGCCCGCACCGCGTTGGAGATCGTCATCCTGTCTCTGTAGCTGAGAAACTTCATAATTAACGTCCTCGGTGCTGCCTTGTTACCTCTCGGTGGGCCAATTCGGTGGGAGCTTTCCAAGACGACTGATGATTTTAGCTCTGCGTTGTTCAGCGCCTCCGGGATCCACCCCTCCAAAAAGGAGCATGAATCACGACCTTCGGCTCCCTCCGGTAAACCCACCAGCCTCAGGTTGTTCCATCTGGACCGGGACTCCAAGTCCAGAATGTTATTTTCCAGATCTTTATTTTTTTTTTTCCAAAGTGTGCACCTTTATTTGAAGTCCGCTGATTTCATCCTCCGCACTGGAAACACGAAGCTCCGCCTGCGTCACTCGCTCCACGCAGTCACCCAACTCCTTTCTCATTGCATCCAACGCTGCCATAATCCCATCAAGTTTAGCGGAAAAGTCTGCTCTCATTGAGCTAATGGCAGCCAGCACTGCACCTGTGCCGCGATCATCAGCAGTTACCGCACCACCGCTAGTTTCATCCGCCATATCCGCAGCTTTTTCTACTGCGCCACAAACTTTAAAGTCCGTTAATTTGGACTGCTTCGGCGATTCAATTTTTCCCCCGCTTGATTTCCCAGCCTTAGTCTTCCCCGGCATATCCTCACCCAAACGCTGGGAAAAGTTCTGTTCCAAATGAGAGAGTTATTTGCCGAATCTTTATTTCCAGGAGCAGAGCAGAGTGATACGTGTCCTTCTAGGCGGCTGCCATAACCGGAAGTCCCCCATGTTGTGTTGTTGCTTAGTTTTTTTTGGTCACGTTTTCTCTTAGCTTTGTTCTGAATTGTAATCGCTCTTGTTTCGCTTTTCTTTTGGATTCTTGGATGGAATATGGGTGGGCAATATAAGCTGCGGCTTCAGCCATCACCCATTTCGGATAACTTATATTGAACTGTATAATCAGAGGAGTTATTGTTTGATTTGACCTTGTTGATTTTTTCCCCCTTTGTTATATTGTTCTGTTTCTTTTTTTTTTTAACTTGACTTTTAATCTATCTGAAATAAATAAAATAAAGACATGTACGAAAAACACCGTGGCGAGCTAGCAGTTACATTGTCTTCTGCTGAATATTACTCATCCACCACGGACTTATGGTCAAGTAGAACTACAGAGCTCTATTTAAGGCTGACTGTACACTACATGAACAATGAATGGAAGGTGTGCAAAGCCTGTCTTGAAGCGAGTTACTTCCCCAAGGACCATACAGGAGAAAATATTGCAAACGGACTCAAAGATTTCCTCCAGTCTTGGCACCTCGATGAAAAGAAGCAGGTGTGTGCAACGACTGATAGTCGGGGAAACGTCGTGAAAGCTATACAACTATACAACTATACAACAATGTTTTGACCATTGTCTTCATATTGCTATTGGTAAGTTTACTACTTCTATAGAAGGTACTGATATACTACTTGTGCATCTCAGTTCATTAGAATACATGCGTTTTAATTTAAAAATAAAAATTAACAAAATTGCATGAAAAGGCTTGAAATGTTTCACTGTGCATATATTGAATATCAATTAAGGTTTATCTTTTTATATTGCAATTTTATTTTATATTTTTACAATATTTTATTTTACAGAGATGTACTACAAAATGTTATAAGACTGAGGTAAATTTGAGTTATGACTTTTTAAAGGCAAATATGTGATATCATCAATATTGTTATCGTGAAAATTCTCAGAAATATCGTGATATCTATTTTGGGTCATATCGCCCACCCTTACACAAGACACTGTTTTTTAATGGAAAATAATTATTCAAGGGATACTAGAGGGGAGCAAATGAAGAGGCAGGCAGACCAAGTGCTGGATAGACAACATCAAGGAATGGACACACCTGGGCAACCCAAGGCCACTGCAGGAGGTGAAAGATAGGGCCAACTGGTGTTGGATGATTCTGTGCCACTTATGTTTCCTCTACAACCAGCTCATCAAGAGAATGAGTAGAGTTGTGAGTGAAGTTGGGCATTTAAACTTTACATCAAGTAAACAAAAAAGCAAGCTTAGAAGTCCAAATTACAAAAAGGGTTAAGGATGAGCTACCTTTCATTTTGGGGTCATTCTTTAGCCTCCATTGTGGAAGGAGGGCACTGATGTCACGATGACCTCTGTCCCAGAAGTGCTGGATAGCCAGAGCAATTCCTCGACAGGAGAAGAAATGACCCAACCCGTGACTGTGGACAACATGGAGTAATACATATGAAACTTACAATAAAGACAGTCCATCTAAATATGATACAACTCAAGCTATATGTGGGTCTAGCACCATCTAGCCTGCTACAGAACTCAATTTTCTTGATTCTGTTTTGGAACTTGTTGAGTTTTATGTCTTTCTCCACTAGTGTCTAATTCAATCTCTTTGCCCCTATGTTACACATGCCATAACTCTCACCTCATAGCCACATTGCTCCCATCAATGACGATTGTCCTCAAGTTCGGGTCTCCGGGCTCGTCTGTCAGCTTTAGTTCGAAGGGGGTCTGCAGGCCCTCCAGGAACCGCTGCTCCCCTGTCACAACCACCGAAGAGTCAGGCTTGAAGGGCCGTCTGTCCCTCCCTCTGGTGGGAGATGAGTCCTTCACCGTAGTGATGGGATGTTGAGGAGTAGGAAGGCAAGGTCTTAAGGAGTGTGAAGCCTGGACATCTGAGGTGCTCTTGTAAGTTTGTTGGTTTTGTTTTGGGGTGGACTGTTCTGGGAAGTAGTTGGTTTGGGTTTGTTGCCTGTTCGGCAGGAATTTGCTGAGCTCTACCGATGATGGATAAGTGCGTGTGGGTGGCCCTTTGACTTCAGGCAGCATGACTTGGCGGGGCTGTAGAGACTTTGCAGGCTGAAGTTGCTTTGATTGAGATATATCAATACAAATATCTGCTTCTGCCATCTGTGCCTTAGGGGTAGCCATCTTAACCTTTGGTTTAACATCAGATTCTTTCTTTTCTGCAAGTGTGAAAGGGTGACTTTCCTGTTTTGTTTTGACCCCCATCGATTGCGCTTTTAGTTCATTTTTGTCCAGGACCACATCATCCATCTCCCTCGGCTCTTCCCTAAGAGTGTTCGTCTGTCGGTTTCCATCTCTCTGCAGCTCCAGAAGCAGCTGGTGGGTGGCTCCATCCGGCAGCATGTTATAGGCTTTGGTCACATCCTGCTCTGTGTACCCACAACTGGCTGCTGCTTTCTTCAACACTCTGAGGACAAAGTCTTCTTCTTGGCCACCATCTTTGTCAAGGTGTCCTGTCACCTCAGCTCTTACCTCTCCATTACTACCGGTGATCTTCTCTCCTTCTGCCATTGGTCCTTCGCCCTCGCTGTGCTCCATCTCACATGGTCGGTTCCTTTCCCTCTGATTCAGAGTAATATCGTTCTCAGTCTTTAGCTCTGGGCCGCTTAGAATCTTCCGCTCCTGGTCACTGCGGTCCTGCTCCTGTTGGACCAAGTCCAAAATCTGCGATGCCTCTTTAAGTCCTGTTCGTGCAAGGACTCGTTTCACAACATCTTCAGTGTAGCCCATGGCAGTAAAGAACTTCAAAAGAAGCAAAAACTCCTTATTCCCTGTGGATGACTGCATCACCTCTTCTTTATCTTCATCCACTCCCCCTGTCTGCTCCAGCGGCTCCTCTTCTCCAAGTTCCTGTGGAGCATTCATAGATCTTTCCTCAGCATTTCCCCCCCACCCTCTATTGTTTGAAGAGGTGGAACCCAACTGGAGGAAGGGATCTTTGGCTGTTGATCCTACAGTTGTCCCTTCGACCCATTGATCAGAAGTGCTTGAAGGTTTTTCCCATCTACCCTCTGATTCCCCATGTGATCTTGATCCTGCATTTACATCTGTCAGAGATGATCTGGGGCTTGATTCAAGCCCAGACTCTTTCACCAAATCCAGTAGGATCTCCTTCACTGCTCCAGGCAGCACGAGAAGATCCAGGATATGCCTGTCCTCCCATTTTTCCACCAGAGTTTTGAAGGTCCGCCGAGATTCCAGGGACTCTCCTGAACCTCTGTCCCCGGCTTCAGAGCGTCTGGACTGTGACCCCTCGTACCTTTCCACCAGATCTACAATCAGAGAGTAGGCACGCACCACTGGTTCTGCCAGACCTGATATGAGCAGGAAGCCTGGAGAGCCAATCTGGTTTGGTGAAAAGAAACAAAAGAAGGTGTCAATCTCAGTTCTGTTATAACAACAAAATAAAAATGTAGTTAAAAAATACAGTGGGGCAAAAAAGTATTTAGTCAGCCACCAATTGTGCAAGTTCTCCCACTTTAAAGATGAAAGAAGTCTCCAGTTTTCATCATAGGTATACCTCAACTGTGAGAGACAAAATGAGGGAAAAAAAATCCAGAAAATCACATTGTCTGATTTTTAAAGAATTTATTTTCAAATTATGGTGGAAAATAAGTATTTGGTCAACAAAAGCTCATCTCAGTACTTTGTTATGTACCCTTTGTTGGCAATGACAGAAGTCAAACGTTTTCTGTAAGTCTTCACAAGGTTTTCACACACTGTTGCTGGTATTTTGGCCCATTCCTCCATGCAGATCTCCTCTAGAGCAGTGATGTTTTGGGGCTGTCGCTGGGCAACACGGACTTTCAACTCCCTCCAAAGATTTTCTATGGGGTTGAGATCTGGAGACTGGCTAGGCCACTCCAGGACCTTGAAATGCTTCTTACGAAGCCACTCCTTCATTGCCCGGGCGGTGTGTTTGGGATCATTGTCATGCTGAAAGACCCAGCCACGTTTCATCGTCAATGCTCATGCTGAAAGAAGGAGGTTTTCACTAAAAATCTCACGATACATGGCCCCATTCATTCTTTCCTTTACACGGATCAGTCGTCCTGGTCCCTTTGCAGAAAAACAGCCCCAAAGCATGATGTTTCCACCCCCATGCTTCACAGTAGGTATGGTGTTCTTTGGATGCAACTCAGCATTCTTTCTCCTCCAAACACGACAAGTTGAGTTTTTACCAAAAAGTTCTATTTTGGTTTCATCTGACCATATGACATTCTCCCAATCCTCTTCTGGATCATCCAAATGCTCTCTAGCAAACTTCAGAGGGGCCTGGACATGTACTGGCTTAAGCAGGGGGACACGTCTGGCACTGCAGGATTTGAGTCCCTGGCAGCGTAGTGTGTTACTGATGGTAGCCTTTGTTACTTTGGTCCCAGCTCTCTGCAGGTCATTCACTAGGTCCCCCCGTGTGGTTCTCGGATTTTTGCTCACCATTCTCGTGATCATTTTGACCCCACGGGGTGAGATCTTGCGTGGAGCCCCAGATCGAGGGAGATTATTAGTGGTCTTGTATGTCTTCCATTTTCTAATAATTGCTCTCACAGTTGATTTCTTCACACCAAGCTGCTTACCTATTACAGATTTAGTCGTCCCAGCCTGGTGCAGGTCTACAATTTTGTTTCTGGTATCCTTTGACAGCTTTTTGGTCTTGGCCATAGTGGAGTTTGGAGTCTGACTGTTTGAGGTTGTGGACAGGTGTCTTTTATACTGATAACGAGTTCAAACAGGTGCCATTAATACAGGTAACGAGGGGAGGACAGAGGAGCCTCTTAAAGAAGAAGTTACAGGTCTGTGAGAGCCAGAAATCTTGCTTGTTTGTAGGTGACCAAATACTTATTTTCCACCATAATTTGCAAATAAATTCTTTAAAAATCCTTCAATGTGATTTTCTGGATTTTTTTTTTCTCATTTTGTCTCTCATAGTTGAGGTATACCTATGATGAAAATTGGAGACCTCTCTCATCTTTTAAGTGGGAGAACTTGCACAATTGGTGGCTGACTAAATACTTTTTTGCCCCACTGTATATATGAATTTGAAATCTCGTTAGCTGTATGAGACAGTTTATAGCTATGAAGTTGTGTTACATTGCATTTGATACAGTGAATCAAAATGTTCTTGTTTCAAAATTGTCTAAATTAAATTTTTCATCTAGTGCACTGGCTTGGTTGTCTTCATATTTGTCAGACAGGGTACAATATGCCAATTTTGGTAGTGCTCTGTCTAGCAGTATGAAGTGTACAATGGGTGTTTCTCAAGGCTCTATATTAGGCCCCCTTTTGTTTAGTCTGTACATTAATGATCTCCCGCAACAGTGTCATGTAATAGATATTCAAACGTATGCCGATGACACTGTCTTATATGTACATGCAAAAACTGCAGAATTTGAAGCTAAGAAGTTAACAACTGCCGTGGAAAGGATCACAGATGCTTGATCAGCCATGCATCAGCCTTGATGTAATAAAACAAAGAGTATGTTTTTTTTTCTTCCTAAAACTATTAAGCAGCTTTTGAATGTCAACATTTTCATTAAAGCTGAAAAGACTAATATAGTAACTGGGCTTAAATATCCTGAGAGTTGTTTTTGATTCCAATCATAACTTTAAGACACATAAAAAAATAATAAAAAACTAACTATAATTTGGTAAAATTTAGACATATTAGAGATTGTACCTCGGTGGATTCAGCCAAGACTTACATATATACATATTATTATCCTTTCCCACATCTCTTATTGTATCAAACAACTATACAACCTCTGCAATCACTTTACAAACCAACTAAAAATTTTGGACAAAAAATAAATCAGTGCAATATCATCACTGTAGGACACTAGAGAAGCACCGTTCTAAAGTTTTGAGAATTTTAGGTTATTTTCAAATATGTGTCTTGTTCATAAGATTTTAAATAGTCTGGCTCGACCTCCATTACAAAACTTCATTCATTTTCGATCAGAGGAATCCATAAAATCTGCAAGAATATCTTCAGTTAGAGATTGTGCTGTATCCTTTCATCACACTACATTTGGACACAGTTTTTTGTGTGAAAGCTACACCCCAGTGGAATTCCTTACTAGAAGACATTAAGAACTGGTGAAAATTTCATCCAAATCCATCCAGTTTTTGTGTAATCCTGCTGCACAAATACAAGCAATGCCCTTGATGGAGGTATGCACTCTCAGATCATCACCAAAATCTAATGGGTTCATGCTTATGCCGAGGGCCACCTTTGGTGAAAATTTCATTCAAATCCGTCCAGCAGTTTTTGCGTAATCCTGCTGACAGGCAAACAAACAAGCCAACAAACCAACACGGATAAAAACATAACCTCCTTGGCAGAGGTAATAAGCTTAAAGCTAACTCTGACGCAATGTATCATATGGCAACATTTATGCTTAACATTGTACATGGTCACTTTACAAATAAAAATAAATAAAATTAGATTGTATTGAAGTCTATCCAAAGATGAACCAACATGACTGCTTTTTCTACTTTTATGCACTTTTTCTAAGTATTTTCCTAATTATTAAACTCTTATTTCTTCCACTTTGCTGTTTTTTTCTTATTTTTTTGTAATATTTTTCTCCTTTGCTTTTCCCTGCTTTTATCTTCTTTGCAACATTTTGCTACTTTTACATTTCTTTTTCTAGCTTATGATTATATGCTTGCTATATTTTTCCTTGTTTCTACTTTACACCTTCTCTTCTTGCTACTTTTATGATTTTACTTTGCTATTTTTCTCTACTTTGCTGTATTTTTGAAAGTCTTTTTCCCTGCTTTGATGCTTCTATTAAGTTTTTGCTAAAATATCAAAAATATATACTGACCCAGTTTTCCAAGAAGTTGCATCCTGGAACAGCAACTAACAGTGAAAATGAAAGTACTCAGAAAACAAAAACAAAAAACTTCCTCAGTTGTATTATTTTAACGAATGTTGTTAATAATAGATCAGAAATTCCCAGTGACGACATTCCTGTCTTATATTTATATACAGTTTCTTCCTAAAAAAAAAACAAAAACAGGAAAGAGTTTAAGCCTCTGGTGTAATACAAAAAATTGACTAACAATGTAAATTCTCATCATAATAACAGTGATGCAATCATATGGTAGCACATTATTGGTCAATACTGTTAAGTCATGAGTCAAATATTGCACAGTTAGCCAGCTGGGAATTTATGGAAGATATTCATCAAATACACTCAGCCATGTCTTAATGAAAAATAAATGCATTTTTTCATACTGATTTATCCCAATTTGAGTAATGTTTCCTTTAATTTTTTTTAACATTTTTTACACCGCAAAAAGCAAATACACATAAATATAAAGGCAATTTTACTCTCCTTGGTTGCACTTCAAAAAAATAACTGCAAAGTAAATATAGCAATCAAATATACATTAAGTCAAGCTATGGTTAAATCTCAACTTGGCCATTTAACTGGACTACTGTCCTTGTCCTAGTATATACAGTACAAGCATGGGGGGGGTTGCATTTATTACTGCAGTATGCTGGACTCTGCTGTGATAGGTAGTGATATGCCCCCTTTCAGCTTGTTCATACTGCATGCTTTTCTGGTTGATTTATTGTGTCACAGATGAAGCAATCAACAAGCAAGTTAGCTAGCAGGTATCTGTTAGCTAACCATTCAGTCATTCGGGCTTGTTTCTCAATAATGACAGAATAGTGAGGATGGGATACACTAGGAATCAGTGACCATGTTTACATGCACACGAATAAACCGGTTATGATTGGATTTCTGGAGTTATCTGATCATCCAAGTGACCACGTAAACAGAATAATCCGATAAAGACCATGTAACCGGGTCATTAACTCAAGTGGTTTACCCTCCAATAATCTGTTTGTTCAATGCATGTAAACATGACAAAACTGATTTTTGACATTACCGGTTTATTCCCAATAATCAGCTTATTGTGATCATTTAACCAGGGTCACTGACATTTAAAAAAAAACCATGGACTGTAATGGGCTATTCTCATGAACAGCGTTTCACCTGTGTGAAAAATGATGCTGCGATATCTAAACCCTGAGGTGTTCTATCCAAAGTATGAGAAAGACATTTCTTCAGCACCTCTGGGAACTGTCTCAACATGTGGAAAAAGTGCACAATATCTCAACTTTAAACAAACTAGCTAAAGATACTGTATGCAACTTTTTGAAACTGGTTTTGGTGACATCTTTTTAGTGCCCAAATGAACTCCACTCCATACCTTTCTATTAATTTCTGATGATTCCTGAGACGCCTTTTACATCATAATAAATAATAAGTAAGAGAACCAATGGAGAATAACTGTTGTGTGCCTTACCACTATAAGCGCAGAGGTGGTTCTAATCAGGCTGTCCATGAACAAACCTTTGGCTCCACAGAAAACACATTGAAGAAACTTTGGATAGGAAACCTCCTGCTGCTCCTCCTGGTTCACGATCCCTTTCACAAACAACTAAAAGACAAAGATTTCATAAACTCATGAGTCTGTGGTAACGAGTGCATTTTTAAAGGAGACATAAGTAGTTTTTTCTATTAATTACACATATCAACACCAGGTGGCAGCACTGAGACAAAAGGCCTGGAGAGATCACTAAAACCATTGCTGAGGACTGCCACAATCAGGACTCTCCCTGCAGGTCAAACAGTGGTATTACAGGAAATCAGACCTGCCTTAACTGTAAATTCAGTCTAGATCTCTGTAATGCAGTATGCTCTTTGGTATGACATCATAAGCGTTGCTTTTAAATGCGCTTAGTTATAACCAGTGTTGGGCAAGTTACTAAAAAAATAGTACTGTATATTTCCAAGTCCAATATGGAAGTAAACCCTGCACTAGAAATATCTCATTCATTTAATCCACCTGATCATAATTCTAGTCCTATTAACCACTCACAACCAGTTTTTAATATATTACAAATAATTGAAAATGAAGTCGCAAATATCATCAGCTCACTGAATAGCTCAAAAGGAACGGATGAACATGGTCTTAACACCATTTTTTTTTTAAAAGAACATAAAGAATCTCTCATTTGTCCAATTACTCGTTTAATCAATCTGTCAGTCAAACATGCTGTTGTTTCAACTGCTTGGAAGGTAGGAGTGGTTTGACCAATTTTCAAAACGGGGATGATTAAAACTGATATAAACAACTACAGACCAATCAGCATCTTACCTGTTATCTCCAAAATAATTGAAAAATGGGTGGCTACTGTCATGAGTCTGAGCGCAGTGTATCCTCCAGCTCAAACTCTTAATTTATGTTTAAGTATTTAATCTCTGTAATTATCATTTCCACTACCTGCTGTAAATCATCACCTGAATAAAAAAACGTTAGTGTCATCAGCAAACAAAACCAGCTTCAATACTTTTGAGACTCTACATATATCACTGATGTATAAATTTTCATGTCAGGTCAGGCATTGTTTTGCTTGCTACCGGATAACCACGAAAACCGGTACTACCTGTCTCATGGGTCGGGCCGTCGGCGACTCAACCAGCAACCCCGCCCTTCCGAGGGTGTGGAGGGTGAAACTGGGCATCTTGGCAGAACTAAAAACAATATCTGTCACAGGTCTGTGGTGGACCACTCCCAGTTACACGGGGTGAGACTGGACATCCTGGCAGATAAGCACATCTGTCGCAAGGTCTGTGGTGGACTTTTGCCAGTCGGTGCATTATGACATGCACTACACAAAGAGCAGAGATAAACAAACCTATCATCTCATCAGTCACTGCAACAGATACTGGAGTCAGTTTGTCTTGGCCAGTCCTTGCCACTGATAATACCTCTATCTGCCAAGAATGTGCCACTAGTCCAGCAAAAGCTAGCAGTACTCAAATACTTAGCAAGCAGTTTCATGAAATGGTCAGTAAGAAAGCAACCCATACTGGTTCGGACGTCGCCCAGGTTAACAAGGTCAGGAGTTCCTGGAAGCGGAGGGCGAAGGACAGAGTTGTGTGGAGGAATCTGATCAGACCTAAATGAAACAGTCATTGTCGCCCCTGACAGACTGCTATGATGATGATGAATCTATGATGATGATGAATAACAGTACAGCCTATCATCCCCCTCACATACACACCCTCACTTCTATTATGCACATACATGTAACTAGTTACAGTTACTAGTTACTTCTTTTCAAAAGTAACTGAGTTACTTACCAGTTACTACATGGTTAAAGTAAGTAGCTACTTGGAAAAGTAACTTTCACATTACTTTTAAATGCATACTTAAATCATCTTGCACACATAGCAAGATCAAGGGCCCCTTGTTCTCATCAGAAAAAAGAAGAAAGAAAACTGATGAGAAAAAAGTCTCATCTTACAGAGAAAAAAATGTATCGGATTTACACAAACTGTTGTAATCAGTAGAAAGTCAGAAATTTACTAGAAATAAAGCTATAAATTCACAGAGAAAATTTTGGACCCCCTGGTGGGCCGTTTTTGCCCACGAGCTATATGTTTGACACCCCTGGACCAGCCTATTAAAAATACGTATTTAGACGATTTACTTCCACGAAATAGTTGCATATCACAACAGCATGTAAATGAATAAGATAAACTAAAACAGAAAGCAGAGATAAATGAAAGTTCACCTTAGAATTACTGCAACAAATAACAGCCACTTTTTCTCTAAGCAGTAATTTACACAAATGCAGACATTATATGCGAGCTTCTTGCTCTAAAAATATTCATGTTTAACCACAGAGGTAGGAGCTGTTGGGGACTACTCACCGCTCAGACAACAGGTGGTAAGGGCTCGATATGAGAAGTTACCACCGCCATGGCATTTCTTCCCACTGGGTTGCGGTGTGAGCAGGGCAGGAAACTGACCCGCGGAGGAGACAGACTGCTGCGCCAGCTAGTACGATCAGTTTATATTTATTTGCGCTAAAAATATCTATCCATATTAAATAAAACGAGTAACGTGAGTAACACATCTGATCAAATTTCAGTAACTGTAACGCATTACTGAATTTTGAAACAGTAATTTCGTTACACAGCACATTACTGCAAAACTAGTGGTGTTACTGTAACACGTTACTCCCAACACTGATTATAATATTGTTTCAGTGGTGTGAAAGTGTTTGCCCCCTTCTTGATTTCTCACTTTTTTGTATGTTTGTCACACTTAAATGTTTCAGATCATCAAACAAATTTAAATATTAGACAAAGATAACACAAGTAAACACAAAATGCAGTTTTTAATTGAAGGTGTGATAGAAAAGTTTCATATTTGTGATTTGCTTTGTCTCAGAGTCTGTGTGAACGTGTCAAGGATGCAGATGCAGCTGTACTTTGTTATTTTGTTTTAGTTCACTTGTACTGTTCCTGTGTGACTGGTGCTGAGTGAGCGTCAAGGTTCCTGAAAAAGAGATAATCTGTACACCAAGTTTTGACCAGATGTACTGAACCAATCATCATGGACATTTTCTCCTCCACTTCGGTAAAAAAAAAAAAAAATCCAAACCTACATGGCCCTGTGTGAAAAAGTGATTGCCCCCCTGTTAAAACATAAATTAACTGTGGTTTATCACATCTTTGAAAGCTGAGTTCAATTTTCTAGCCATTTCTAAAGCTTTGGGACTCCAGCAAACCACAGTGAGAGCCATAATCCACAAATGGCGAAAACATGGAACAGTGGTGAACCTTTCCAGGAGTGGCCGACCAAAATTACCCCAAGAGCGCAGTGCCGACTCATCCAAGAGGTCACAAAAGACCCCATAACAACATCCAAAGAACTGCAGGCCACACTTGCCTCAGTTAAGATCAGTGTTCATGACTTCACCATAAGAAAGAGACTGGGCAAAAATGGCATGCATGGCAGAGTTCCAACACGAAAACCACTGCTGAGCAAAAAGAACATAAAGGCTAGTCTCAGTTTTGCCAGAAAACATCTTGATGATCCCCAAGACTTTAGGGAAAATACTCTGTGGACTGACAAGACAAAAGTTGAACTTTTTGGAAGGTGTGTGTCCCATTACATCTGGCGTAAAAATAACAGCATTTCAGAAAAGGAAGCTCATACCAACAGTAAAATATGGTGGTGGTAGTATGATGGTCTGGGGCTGTTTTGCTGCTTCAGGACCTGGAAGACTTACTGTGGTAAATGGAACCATGAATTCTGCTGTCTACCAAAAAGTCCTGAAGGAGAATGTCCAGCCATCTGTTTGTGACCTCAAGCTGAAGCGCACTTGGATTCTACAGCAAGACAATGATTGAAAACAAACCAGCAAGTCCACCTCTGAATGGCTTAAGAAAAACAAAATGAAGACTTTGGAGTGGTCTAGTCAAAGTCCTGACCTGAATCTGATTGAAATGCTGTGGCAAAACCTTAAAAAGGCAGCTCATGCTCAAAAACCCTCCAATGTGGCTGAATTACAACAATTCTGCAAAGATGAGTAGGCCAAAATTCCTCCACAGCACTGTAAAAAACTGCCAGTTATCGCAAACGCTTGATTGCAGTTGTTGCTGCGAAGGGTGGCCCAACCAGTTATCAGGTTTAGGGGGCAATCACTTTTTCACACAGGGCCATGTAGGTTTGGATTTTTCCCCCCCTTAATAATAAACACCTTCATTTAAAAACTGTATTTTGTGTTAGAAATCTGATTAGACTTTTTTTTTTAAAAAAAAAGAAAAAGAAAAAGTCTAATCAGAGATTTCGAACTCCTTAGTTCAACACAGAAACTCGTAGCTTAAAACAGAAGACTCGTCAATTAGAAAGAAAATGCCGCTCCACTAATTTAGATGAAATCTGTTTAACTTGGAGAAATCATCTTTTAATTCATAAAAACTCTCTTAGAAAAGCTAGAATGAGTTATTATTCTGCATTAATAGAAGAGAACAAGAATAATCCCAGGTTTCTTTTCAGCACTGTAGCCAGGCTGACAAAGAGTCAGGACTCTGTCAATCCTAGCATTCCCTTAGAGCTTACTAGTCAGGACTTTATGAACTTTTTCAATAATACAATTTTATCTATCAGAGATAAAATCAATCAGATTCTTCCCACCGTTAACTTAAATACAGTAACTACTACAACTCCTTCAATTGGTATCTGTTTGGATGAGTTTACTCCAATTAACCTTTTAGAGTTAGACAAAATAATTTCCTCATCCAAGCCTTCAACTTGTCTTTTAGACCCTATTCCTACCAGGTTATTTAAAGAAGACTTCCAATTTATTGGTAGCTTTATTCTTCAAATAATCAATTCTTCATTAACCTTAGGCCATGTACTGCAGGCTTTTAAAACTGCTGTAATTAAACCCTGACTCAAAAAGCAAACACTGGATCCAGGAGTTTTACCTAACTATAGACCAATCTCTAATCTCCTTATTTCAAAAATCTTAAGAGTTGTTGCTACGCAATTATTTGACCACTTGCAGGGAAATGGTTTACTTGTAGAGTTTCAGTCTGGGTTTAGAATCCATCATAGTACTGAAACAGCCTTAGTGAAGGTCACTAATGACCTCGTTATCGCATCTGATAATGGACTTGTATCTGTACTTGTCCTTTTAGACCTTAGTGCAGCTTTTGATACTATCGATCATAATATTCTACTTGATAGATTAGAACACTATGTTGGACTTAATGGAACTTCGTTGTAGTGGTTTAGATCTTATTCATCTGATAGGTTCCAGTTTGTTCATGTCAATAATGAGTTTTCTTTCAAATCAAAGCTCAGTCATGGAGTTCCTCAGGGATCTGTGCTAGGCCCTACTCTTTTTAGTTTACATATGCTTCCATTAGGCAACATTATTAGAAAGCACTGTATACATTTTCATTGTTATGCAGATGACACAAAATTATACCTGTCAATGAAGCCAGAAGTAATCAATTAGCCAAGTTAGAAGCCTGTCTTAAGGAATTCAAAGCTTGGATGACTTGTAATTTCCTGCTATTAAATTCAGATAAGACTGAAGTCATTCTTGTTGGCCTAAAAAACCTTACAAATACCTTTCCAAATCAAGATTTTAGTTTGGATGCAGTTACTCTTTCTCTTAATAGCTCTGTGAGGAACCTTGGGAGTTATTTTTGATCAAGATCTGTCTTTCAATTCACATATCAAATTTGTTTCTAAGACTGCCTTCTATCATTTGCGTAATATTGCCAAGATTAGGGCCATCTGTGTTGGCCCTGTGATGGACTGGTGATCTGTCCAGGGTAGTACCCTGCGTCTCGCCCAAAGATGCTGGGATAGGCTCCAGCCCCCCCACGACCCAAAAAGGATTAAGCGGAAGAAGAAGAATGAATGAATGCCAAGATTAGGAGCATCTTGTCTCAGAGTGATGCTGAGAAACTGATCCACGCTTTTGTTAGCTATAGATTAGATTACTGTAACTCTTTATTATCAGGTTGTCCTAAAACATCTTTAAAAAGTCTTCAGTTGATCCAAAATGCTGCAGCAAGAGTTTTAACAGGTACTAGAAAGAGAGATCGTATCTCTCCGGTTCTGGCCTCCCTTCATTGGCTTCCCATAGAGTTTAGAATTAAGTTTAAAATCCTTCTTCTTACTTACAAAGCTGTAAACAATCAGGCCCCTTTTTATTTAAAAGATCTGATACTACCCTATTATCCTAACAGAGCACTACACTCCCAAAATGCTGGATTACTTGTAATACCTAGAATCTCCAAAAGTACAATGGGAGGCAGAGCCTTCAGTTATCAAGCTCCTCTCCTGTGGAACCAGCTGCCAATCTGGATTTGGGAGTCAGACTTGATCTCTGTTTTTAAGAATAGGGTTAAAACCTTCCTTTTTAAGATAAGATAAGATAAGCCTTTATTAGTCCCACAATGGGGAAATTCCAGGATTGCAACAGCACAGGGATAGCAACACTCAGAGCAACAACCAGAAGGCAAGAGAAAAAACAAGAGCAGCAAGTATACATACAGTGGGGAAAAAAAGTATTTAGACAGCCACCAATTGTGCAAGTTCTCCCACTTAAAAGATGAGAGAGGTCTCCAATTTTCATCATAGGTATACCTCAACTATGAGAGACAAAATGAGAAAAAAAAAATCCAGAAAATCACATTGAAGGATTTTTAATGAATTAATTGGTAAATTCCTTGGTAAAATAAGTATTTGGTCACCTACAAACAAGCAAGATTTCTGGCTCTCACAGACCTGTAACTTCTTCTTTAAGAGGCTCCTCTGTCCTCCACTCGTTACGTGTATTAATGGCACCTGTTTGAAGTCGTTATCAGTATAAAAGACACCTGTCCACAACCTCAAACAGTCAGACTCCAAACTCCACTATGGGCAAGACCAAAGAGCTGTCAAAGGACACCAGAAACAAAATTGTAGACCTGCACCAGGCTGGGAAGACTGAATCTGCAATAGGTAAGCAGCTTGGTGTGAAGAAATCAACTGTGGGAGCAATTATTAAAAAATGGTAGACATACAAGACCACTGATAATCTCCCTCGATCTGAGGCTCCACGCAAGAGCTCACCCTGTGAGGTCAAAATGATCACGAGAACGGTGAGCAAAAATCCCAGAACCACACGGGGGGACCTAGTGAATGACCTGCAGAGAGCTGGGACCAAAGTAACAAAGGCTACCATCAGTAACACACTACGCTGCCAGGGACTCAAATCCTGCAGTGCCAGACGTGTCCCCCTGCTTAAGCCAGTACATGTCCAGGCCCGTCTGAAGTTTGCTAGAGAGCATTTGGGTGATCCAGAAGAGGACTGGGAGAATGTCATATGGTCAGATGAAACCAAAATAGAACTTTTTGGTAAAAACTCAACTTGTCGTGTTTGGAGGAGAAAGAGCACCATACCTACTGTGAAGCATGGGGGTGAAAACATTATACTTTGGGGCTGTTTTTCTGCAAAGGGACCAGGACGACTGATCCGTGTAAAGGAAAGAATGAATGGGGCCATGTATCGTGAGATTTTGAGTGAAAACCTCCTTCCATCAGCAAGGGCATTGAAGATGAAACATGGCTGGGTCTTTCAGTATGACAATGATCCCAAACACACCGCCCAGGCAATGAAGAAGTGGCTTCGTAAGAAGCATTTCAAGGTCCTGGAGTGGCCTAGCCAGTCTCCAGATCTCAACCCCATAGAAAATCTTTGGAGGGAGTTGAAAGTCTGTGTTGCCCAGCGACAGCCCCAAAACATCACTGCTCTAGAGGAGATCTGCATGGAAGAATGGGCCAAAATACCAGCAACAGTGTGTGAAAACCTTGTGAAGACTTACAGAAAACGTTTGACCTCTGTCATTGCCAACAAAGGGTATATAACAAAGTATTGAGATGAACTTTTGTTATTGACCAAATACTTGTTTTACCGAGGAATTTACCAATTAATTCATTAAAAATCCTTCAATGTGATTTTTTTGGATTTTTTTTTTCTCATTTTGTCTCTCATAGTTGAGGTATACCTATGATGAAAATTGGAGACCTTTATCATCTTTTAAGTGGGAGAACTTGCACAATTGGTGGCTGAATAAATACTTTTTTTCCCCACTGTATGTACATATAAATATAAATATATATATATAGACACACAGTGCGGAGCATTGTAGCTAGATGGGATAGATATATAAATATATAAACACAGTGCGGAGCATTGTAGCTGGATTGGATAAATATATGAGTATATAAACACACAGTGTGGAGTACTGTAGCTAGATGGAATGAATATGTGAATATATAAACACACAGTGCGGAGCATTGTAGCTAGATGGAATAAATATGTAGATATAGAAACACACACAGTGCGGAGCATTGTAGCTAGATGGAATAAATATGTAAATATATAAACACAGTGCGGAGCATTGTAGCTAGATGGAATAATATGTAGATATATAAACACACAGTGCGGAGCATTGTAGCTAGATGGAATAAATATATGAATATATAATCACAGTGCGGAGCATTGTAGCTAGATGGAATAAATATGTAGGTATATAAACACACACAGTGCGGAGCATTGTAGCTAGATGGAATAAATATGTAAATATATAAACACACAGTGTGGAGCATTGTTGCTAAATGGAGTAAATATATAAATATATATATAAACACACACAGTGCGGAGCATTGTAGCTAGATGGAATAAATATGTAAATATATAAACACACACAGTGCAGAGCATTGTAGCTAGATGGAATGAAACAGCACAACCGTCTTCTTAGTTATCCTACATGGTATGATTATGTACCCATACATATTCTCACCCTCCATAGCGACCGGTATTTTCCTAGTTGTACACCGGAGGGGACCACTGTGTAAGTCTATTGCGTCTTTTGCATTCAAAACTATTAGGTTGTCACGTCTTTTTGCTATCTCTGCGAGCAGCCCTGCTTAGGTTGTACAGTCTGACAGCCGTAGGTAGGAAGGACCTGCGAAACCTCTCGGTTGTGCACCTAGGATGATGTAGTCTGCTGCTAAATGAGCTCCTCAGTGTATTCAGTATGTCCTGCATAGGGTGGAACTCGGACTCCAGCAGAGATGACAGTTTAGCCACCATCCTTCTCTCTCCCATCTCCTCCACTGGGTCAAGGCGCTGCCCCAGGACAGAGCTAGCTTTCTTGATCAGTTTGTTCAGTCTCTTCCTATCAGCTGCTGTAATGCCACTGCCCCAGCAGACCACTCCAAAAGTGATGGCTGATGCCACCACCGTGTCATAGAATGTCTTCAGCAGTGCCCCTTGTATACCAAAAGACCTGAGTTTCCTCAGTAGGAACAGCCTGCGCTGTCCCTTCTTGTAGAGTGCGTCAGTATTGTGTGACCAGTCTAGTTTATTGTTCAGATGAACACCCAGGTACTTACAGGATGTCACCATCTCAATGTCTGTTCCCTGTATATTTACTGGTGCTGTGAGGGGTTGTCCTTGCCTGCGGCAGTCCACCACCAGCTCCTTAGTTTTTCTCGCGTTGATCTGGAGGCAGTTCCGATGGCACCAGTCCATGAAGTCCTGGATAAGCCCTCTGTACTCAGCTTCATCTCCGTTGGAGATGAAGCCAACGATCGCAGAGTCATCAGAGAACTTCTGTAGATGGCAGTGTGTTGTGTTGTGTGAGAAGTCCGCGGTATAAAGGGTGAACAGGAAGGGAGCCAAAACTGTTCCCTGGGGGTCCCCCGTGCTACCGATGATCGTGTCGGACACACAGTCCCGGGTTCTCACAAACTGAGGCCAGTTTGTGAGGTAGTCCAGGATCCATGATGACAGGTGCTGGTCCACCCCTGCGCACAGCAGCTTGTCCTTCAGGATCATCGGTTGGATGGTGTTGAAAGCACTGGAGAAGTCAAAGAACATGATCCTCACCGCATTCCCGGGCTTCTCCAGGTGGGACAGAGAATGTTGAAGGAGGAAGATCACCGCATCCTCCACCCCAATGCCATGCTGGTAGGCGAACTGGAGTGGATCCATCGCTGGTCCCACCAGGGGGCGGAGGTGAGCAAGGAGCAGTCTCTCCAGGGTCTTCATCATGTGGGACGTCAAGGCCACTGGTCTGTAGCTGTTCAGATCTTTGGGGTGGGAAGTCTTTGGTACAGGTACCACACAAGATGTTTTCCACAACTGTGGTACCCTCCCCAGCTTCAGGCTCAGGTTGAAGATGTGCTCCACAATCCCACACAGCTGATCTGCACAGGACTTGAGGAGCTTTGCGCTGATGCCGTCCGGTCCCGACGCCTTCCTTGCCTTGATCTTCCTCAGCTCTGTCCTCACCTGGGTCTTAGTGAGGGTCAGGTTGGGGGGCGGTATGTTGGGAGTGGGGGGGTGTTGGTGGAGTGGGGAGTGGGCAGCAGGACTTGATGTCTTCAGAGGCAGCAGTGGTTGTTGTGCAGTCAGGGACGAGGGCGGTTAGTCAAACCTACTGAAAAACAGATTCAGATTGTTCGCCCACTCCCTGCCCCCTGTGGCCTGGGGGGAGGTATTCTGGAGCCCAGAGATGGTTTTAAGGTTTCTCCAGACCCCACTGATGTCGCTGTGTTGCAGCTTGTCCTCCATCTTCTTCCTGAAGCTGTCCTTGCCTTCTCTGATCTTTCTCCTCAGCTCCCTCTGTACGGACTTCAGCATTTTTGATATATAGCCTACAATTAGAGAGGGATCATGTGTTTCTGAACCCTCCCTTAGTTATGCTGCTCATAGGTTTAGACAGCCGGGGGACCTCCAATAATGCACTGGGCTTCACTCCTTTCTTCACTCTCAATGAAATATTTTTTTTTGCTGGTCATTAACATCTGTTTGTTCTCTCCCATAGATTGAGTCCCCATCATGCTGTTTGCGCTCTACATGTCTGTTCTTTTCATCTTCTCTATCCCCTCACCCCCCAGCCAGTCACAGCAGATGACTGCCCCTCCCTGAGCCTGGTTCTGCTGGAGGGTTCTTCCTGTTAAAAGGGAATTTTTCCTCACCACCGTCGCCAAGCGCTTGCTCACAGGGGATCGCCTGATTGCTGGGGTCTTTCTGCAACTGTGGGGGTTTCCCCTACAGTTGAAAGTGCTATGAGATGACTATTGTTGTGAAATGGCGCTATATAAATAAAGTTGAATTGAACTGAATTTACTTGTGTTTTCTTTGTCTAATATTTAAATTTGTTTAATGATCTGAAACATTTAAGTGTGGCAAACATACAAAAAAATGAGAAATCAGGAAGGGGCAAACACTTTTTCCACACCACTGTGTAATATAGGTAGTTTTTGAATATTTTAAGTAGAAAACCAAAAATAGCTCCTTTAAAAACTGTGGTCACTTGGAACTAATCAACAAATCATGTTATGACTTGCTTTCTTTTTAATATTTAAGGACTGGAAAATAGTGTTGTCTAACTGTAGGAAAACAAACCCTTCAGTTTCAGTCTATGTTGTGAGTCAGTGACTGCATATGTCACTAGACTATTGGCTTATTTTACTTCAGGCTTAACTGAAACCTGTAAATCAATATTATTAAACAAGCCTTGATGAGTCACTTGATGAGTCACTTGATGAGAACTCCAGATGAACACTGACAGAGCAAAAAATCCAGGTCTGATTCACTAAAAGGTGTGCAGGAATGTTACCATATTATGACGTGTTTTCAGGTCTGACAACTGAAGCCAATGCAGATGTGTTTTACAGACCTCCAGGGGGCGATTTCTTTGGTTGCAATTTTTTTTTTTGTTTATGCACAGTTTTTTTTCCTTTTTTCCACAATATTTTTATTGAACCTTTTTTAACAAACATGACACGAACAATCAAACACTAACACTAAAGTAATTTAAAAATAAAAGAAAAAAAATATATACTAAAATCACCAACAACCATTAACAAAAGCAAGTCAAACAATGCTCCTCTGTTTAGTCTTAGATAAGATAAGATAAGATAAGCCTTTATTAGTCCCACAATGGGGAAATTCCAGGATTGCAACAGCACAGGGATAGCAACACTCAGAGCAACAATCAGAAGGCAAGAAAAAACAAGCAAGCAAGAGCAGCTAATATACATATGTACATATTACTATAAAATATATATATACACACACACACACACAGACACACAGTGCAGAGCATTGTAGCTAGATGGAATAAATATGTAAATATATAAACACCCACAGTATGGAGCATTGCAGCTAGGTGGAATAAATATGCAAGTATATAAACACACACAGTGCGGAGCAATGTAGCTAGATGGAATAATATGTAGATATATAAAAACACAGTGCGGAGCATTGTAGCTAGATGGAATAAATATATAGATATATAAATATAAACACACCCAGTGCGGAGCATTGTAGCTAGATGGAATAAATATATAGATATATAAATATAAACACACACAGTGCAGAGCATTGTTGCTAGGTGGGATGAAACAGCATAACCGTCTATTTAGTTATCCTACATGGTATGATTATGTGCCCATACATATTCTCACCCTCCATAGCGACCGGTATGTTCCTAGTTGTATGCCGGAGAGGACCATAGGTAGTCTATCTATCTATCTATCTATCTATTACATAAGTATACATATTATACATTCACCAATTTGGAATTTGCAAGGTCCACACACACCATTCACCTTCTTCTTCAGAAGTTATGTTTAATTTCTTTACATAATCAATGAAAGGTCTCCATATATTCTCAAACACAGTTTCCTTTGATTTCAGTATATATGTTATTCTTTCTAGTGGAAGGTTTGTTAACATCTGTCTTAACCACTGAGTCACATCTGTCTATAAGTCTTTTTCCACAATAGAGCAATACATTTTTTGGCATTAAGCAAACTGAGGTCTATGAATGCTCTTTCACTCTTATTAAAGTTATGCTTTTCTGGATACAGACCCAACAAAAACAGTTTAGGGTTCAATGTGAATTGTTTTGAAGTTATTTTTTCAATTGTTACCCTCACCTCTTTCCAAAACATTCTGATTTTTCTACATTCCCATAAACAGTGAAATAGGGTTCCTTTACTTTCCATACATTTTGTGCACGTATCTGGTATGTTTTTGTTATATCTATTTAACTCCACTGGTGTAACCATTTAAAATGTATCAATTTAAGATGTACATTTATTGATTTGGTGTGAGCTTCTGTACAAGCCAATTCCCATTGTTCCTCTGAAATTTAAATTTGCAGGTCTTCTTTCCAATAATTCCCCTTGTAAATTCTTAATTTTTCTCTGCTAAATTTGTGACTTTAAACTCATAAATCACTGTTATCTGGTAAATTTACAATATTTTACTTGTAAATATTGTGTGACTTCATTATAAAGTTGTTCATTTTTACCTTCGCCAAGGGAGGAGGTAATGTTTTTGCTGGCGCTGGTTTGTCTGTTAGCAACAGTACTCAAAAAGTTATAAATGGATTTTGATCAAATTTTCAGGAAAGGTGTGCAATGGCACAGGGAACAGATAATTAGATTTTGGTGATGATCTGAGAGTGCATACCTTCACCAAGGCTCTTATTCTCTCAGTGTGTTAGCAATAACACTCCAAAACTAAAGTACAGACTTTGATGCAATTTTCACCAGAAGTGACACACAAACCCATGATATTTTGGAGGTGATCAATGAGGGACAGTAGGAGTCTTGGCGGTGGTATGCGCTCTCTGAATGCTTTTCTAGTTCCTTCATAAATTTGAAATTTTGTGACTTTTTACAGTAACTTTGCTAGAATTTTTCTCTTTTTGTCTCATATGAGTTTTTCTATCTTAAATTTGCAGCTTTTACTGTAAATTTGATCTATTTTTCCTTGTATACTGTATTTCTCACTTTTTTGGCAACTTTGTGATTGTTCACTCAACTTTTTTAATGAGTGAATTTGTTTTTTTTCTTGTAAATTTGTGTTTTTTTCTTTAAATTTGCATTGCTTTCCCTCTTAAATTTGTGAGGTTTTTATATCAAAGTAAATTGTGTTTGATACAGACAAATGATACCCATGTATACCTCCTTAGGTTATGCTTATTGTCATCTTATTTGAAAAAAAAAAATTATAAGGGTCTCACTTTGGCAGCTTTGACGCTGGTGCCGGGCCCTCGTAGTTGTAGCCATATCTGACCATTGTTGCCATGGGGCAGCTCTTCGGTCCCGATCCCAAACGTCACTCCGAATATCCGCTCCACAGAGCTGTGCAGTGAGGTCAGAGATCCCCGCAGCACCCCGGCACAGGCAAACTCGTCCTTCACCTCCGGGTCTCCTCCTCCATCACTTCTCTCCTCATCCATCTTCTGCTCTTAAATGTTTGGCTGACAGTTGAACATGCTGCAGAGAGGTGTTTCACTTTAGAGGATGCTCAATCAAAACATACAAACTGGAAAAAAAAAAAATGAGGAAAACACTCTAAAACTTTTTAAAATCAGCATCTCTACATGTGTGGCAACCATTCCACAAGCACAACTCCATCTGCGCCCCAATCCACCCCTCCATGACAGTTGTGAAATTTGCTGATGACACCACTGTAGTGGGTCTAATATCTGGCAACAATGAGACCCACTACAGGGTGGAGGTCCAGCACCTGGTCAGCTGGTGCTCTGCAAGCGACCTGATGCTGAATGCCACTAAGACCAAGGAGATCACTGTGGACTTCAGGACAGCCAGGAAAATGACCCCTCCACCTCTCCACATAAGTGGAGAGAAGTTGGAGAGGGTCAGCAACATCAAGTTCCTGGGCGTCCATATCACCAATGATCTCACATGGTCCACCAATACCTCTTACTTGTAAATATTATGTTGATCACTGACAATGACTTTTGGGTTTACACAACATGCTAAAAAAGGTCAAAAACATGTCATCAAACCTTTAAATCACTGATCTGTATAGAAAAAACTGGACAGCTCACACCCCATTAGAAAGTACAGAGCACTGATCTCTATAGAAAAACTGGATGATTCATTGGCCGTCAGAAGTGAAGCCACCTGGCCGCCAGAAGTACACCCAAAACACTCTACGAGTCAATGGAGAATGAATGGGTTTAGTAGTAAACGGTGCCACTTTTACCTCAATAACTTCCCAAAAAATTAACAAGTTTTGAACTTCTTGGTGTGGAGACACAGTTTATAATCTTGTGCAACCGGTGAACTATAGAAATCTCGGCGTGGAGGGTGGAACTGGGCATCCTGTCAGAACTAAAAACAATATCTGTCACAGGTCTGTGGTGAACCACTCCCAGTTACACGGGGTGAGACTGGACACCCTGGCAGATAAGCACATCTGTCACAAGGCCTGTCACTGCAACAGATACTGGAGTCAGTTTGTCTTGGCCTGTCCTTGGCACTGACGTAGAAATCTACCAACTATAGAAATCGATTTCTATAGTTCACTTATTGTGCAAGGTTATAGTTCTGGTGGCCAATGATCCATCCAGTTTTTCTAGAGATCAGTGCCTTAAATCAAAAAAATTCTCCATTGAAATGAATTGCAAGAGCAAAATTATCTTTTGATCCTGATCAAATTTTGCCACGAGTTACACATATGATGTTTGTTAATTTAAAAGATAATTTTCCACATAATTAAAGTTGTTGGCTGTCGCATAATAACAGAGTAATATTTAGTTTTTGTTTATAAATGACTAGCAGACAACTCCCATCATCCCACATCACTAAATTGCCATCGTGTTTTAGTGCTGTTACTTATGCGGAATGCACGTGTCTTTTCTTTTGATCAGAGTTTAAAAATTTATTAATTTTTAATTTATTAAATTTTTTATTAAAAACTTTATTTATCCAAAGTTTTTATACTGACTGTGTTTACTCTAAATTTACTGTTGCATATGCAGAATGCACATGTATTTCCCTTTAATTACAGTTTATAAAATTCAGTTATTCAATGCTGACTGTGTTTACAGTCAATTCATCGCAAACAAAAGTAAATCTACTGTATATACTGTTATCAAGCAGCCTCTCTTTTACAGTGTGGTAAGTTGCCTGTTGGGCTTTTTGGGCTTGTTTCCATCGAGCTGGTTGCTTCTGTCTCTCGCGAGATCTGGCAACACCGCCGCTTGTTTGCCTCGCCAAATGTGGCAACACATACAGCAATGCTATGAAGAGTAAACGAGAGATAAGAACATTTTCTTCCTCGAACACAGAGGTGTGTAGGGTAGCCAGAAGTTGTACTCGAATAAAACTGGGATGACCTTATATTAATGACTTAAGTACGTACAAGTTATCGTAAAAAAAAGTACCCCGTGTTAAAAAACTACTTACCGATGTAATTTTTTTTTTTGGGGGGGGGGGGGGGGTTACTGGAGAAACTACCCACCTCTGCTCAAACGTAGTCAAGTTATACCTCCATAAAGTACTATTAAATTAAAATAAATGATCAAATTTCTTTTAACATGCATTTATATTGCAGCAACAGTTGCTTATGTATTTGTAGTCAAATTACACGCATTTTTGGCAGAAATAGATACAGCTTCCAACAGGCAAAACACACACACACACACACACACACACAAATGCGTTACTTATTAACAAGTGGAAAATGTACAGCCTAAAAACAGCACTGTAGACGTTCTCCGTAGACAAATACAGGACATGTTACTCCGAGAAGAATAACAGGAAGTGTCGCTTATTTTGAAATATAAAATAAACCCGTAAAAACGTATAACATTGTGTATAATAATTCTCTTACGTGATATCGATCCTTTGTTGTTTTTAAAGTTTCGTTTCCAACAGCAGTAGCAGCGGATCGGGCTCGCGTCTTCCGCAGTCATAAAATAACAGAAACATCAACAACAACAACAACAGGAAGACAAGCGTCCCAAAGTAAGCGTAGGTTTTCTCCTCTGATGGAGGGAAAAACAGCCGGGGATCACAGCAGGAAACACAGCATGCTTCTATGGCTGCTACAGGTCCGACCCTCCACCACCATATTGTAGAAAAACCCCAACACAAACCGAAACTGAACACCGTGCAGACAGAACGCTAGGTATTTATGAGCAAAACCACGGCTGGGACTGTAGTCAGAACTCAAGGAAAAGTACTTCTGATATTAGTTACTCAATTATAAGAAACATCAGTCACCAACATGAACTTAATCTACCGTTTTCTTGAATTTCAGTTTTAATAATTCACTTTTTTAAGATAAACGTTGAACTTTTTATGTTTGTAAAGAGAAAAAATGTGTGTATTTTTTTTCAAACTTTACAGCCTTTCACTTAAACATGATTTTTAATGAAAATTTTGCCTCTTTTTGTGCTTTTTCAGTATCTGTGGTGGATCTGGTTAAGTGCTGCACGATCTTGTCTGGGTCGGTTATGATCACATAACCTCCCCCTTTGGCAGAGGATATGTGATCATTGGCGTTGGTTTGTCTGTTTGTTAGCAAGATAACTCAAAACGTTATGGACGGATTTTCATGAAATTTTCACAGATTGTCAGAAATGGGGTATCCTACAGATGATTAGATTTTGGTGGTGATCTGGATCACCGTCCACAAGAAAACCACCATTATGCAAAATGCCATTTTCGTGAATAACTACTGAACCACTAATCCTATCATTGTCAATCCAATTGCTAGTCATATGTTTTCATGGTCAAGGAATCTGAAAACGTACACACAAACACTGTATGGGGGGAACTGTGGCGCTAAACCGCCATTACGGAAAATGCCATTTTCGTGAATAACTACTGAACCACTAATCCTATCATTGTGAATCCAATTGCTTGTCATATGTTTTCATGGTCAAGGAATCTGAAAATGTACACACAAACACTGTATGGCGGGAACTGTGGCCGCCATTACGGAAAATGCCATTTTCGTGAATAACTACTAAACCACTAATCCTATCATTGTCAATCCAATTGCTAGTCATATGTTTTCATGGTCAAGGAATCTGAAAACGTACACACAAACACTGTATGGGGGGAACTGTGGCCGCCATTATGGAAAATACCATTTTCGTCAATAACTACTGAACCACTAATCCTATCATTGTCAATCCAATTGCTAGTCATATGTTTTCATGGTCAAGGAATCTGAAAACGTACACACAAACACTGTATGGGGGGGAACTGTGGCCACCATTACGGAAAATGCCATTTTCGTCAATAACTACTGAACCACTGCTTGTCATATGTTTTCATGGTCAAGGAATCTGAGGACTGTATGGGGGAAACTGTGTCGCTTGGCGGAGGTCTGCGCTCTCTGAGTGCTTTTCTAGTTTGTTTGTGTTGTGGGACCTTGGGGGAGTCAGATTATTTAGCATCTCAGACAGAGACAGTGAATAAGTATGGGAGAACAATGCCCAGGGAGTTCCTGGGGATATAGCAGGAAGGAGTCAGGGACATAGGGGGTTGAAGGCAGTGTAATGTAAATGTCATGCTGTGTGATGAGAAAATGCCACGTAAACGTGTGAAGAGGGAGTTGGGTGAAAAGGAGAGCTCGTGTGGAAATGATTCAGTCTTTTCTGTGCTTGAGAGATGTGAGTGTGTCATGAATCCGTCTGCCATAAACCTGCCTGTTTATTCACACACTCCACACTGGTGACCCCAGACGAATTATGGAACACGAGGCAAGGACCCCGGAGCCGGCCCGGTTGGGAAGCCCCAGCGATGCAGCAGCCATCCCATAGACAGCCCGGACTGGAACCCCCAGCAATGCGTGCGCGGTTTCAGTCAAGCTACCAGACTTTTGGCAACACAACCCGCGCTCTTGGTTCCACCACACCGAGGCCCAGTTCGCCCTCCGGGGAGTAACGGCAGACGACACCAAGTTCTACCATGTGGTAGCAGTGCTGGACACTTGCACAGCCCAGCAGGTAGCGAGCCTGCTCGATCAGCCTCCAGCCCGCAACAAATACGAGGCGCTCAAGGCTGCGCTGACCCGGCGCTACACGCTCTCGGAATGTGAGAAAGCAGAGAGGCTCCTGAGGCGGACCGAGTTAGGAGATGGTTCGGCCGTCGACCTGATGGAGAAGATGCTGGCGTTCATGGGCACGGACAACGGGCACTTTCTGTTTGCCCACCTTTTCTTCCGGAACCTTCCAACAGAGGCGAGAGCAGTTCTGGCCAATTCTCCGTTGCTGGCCGCGCGTGACTACCGTGCGCTAGCCCAGGAGGCAGACAGGATCATCCTCACCACCAGGGCGATCACAGTCAACGCGGCGGCGGCGGAGCCCAGCGAGACAACCAGAGGAGGCAAGGAGCCACCGACGGTAGCGGCAGCGGGGGCCAAGGAGCGCCAAAGAGACACGCTCTGTTTCTACTACCGCCACTTTGGAGAGAACGCGCACAGATGTGCGCCACTGTGCCAGTTCAAGCGCTCAGGAAATGCCAAGGCCGGCAGTCGGTAGCAGCTGCGACCGCCGGTGAAGAGAACAAGCTGCTCTATGTGACGGACTCGCGCTCGGGGAGACACTTCCTCGTCGACACCGGAGCCCAGAAGAGCGTCATCCTGCCGTCCTACACTGACCGGCTGGCAGGACCTAGCGGCCCCGGACTTGTGGCAGTAAATGGCTCGGAGATTAAGACGTTCGGTGAGAGAACACTGGCCTTATCTCTACACGGCCACTCGTACGAGTGGACTTTTGTCATAGAAGCACTGAGTGTCCCAATCCTGGGAGCTGATTTTCTGTGTGTGCATGGTTTACTTGTGGATGTTGCTAACAGGCGCCTGGTTAATGCACTGTCCTTTGATTCTCTCCCCTGTATAGCTCGAGGGACCCGGCCAACAGCACAAGCCAATGTCACAGCTCCAGGCGGTAAGTTCCATGCACTGCTCACTCAGTTCCCAGCACTCACGGTCCCGACGTTTTCGGCGGCCATCGCTAAACACGGGGTGGAGCACTTTATCACCACCACCGGGCTGCCCGTTTTCGCAAGACCTCGGCGCTTGGACGCAGCTAAACTGGCCATAGTGCGTGAGGAGTTCGCCAACCTGGAAAGGTTGGGCATCATCAGGCGATCGAACAGCCCATGGGCATCCCCGCTACACATGGTCCCTAAGGCTGAGGGGTCGTGGCGACCGTGCAGTGATTTCCACAGGTTGAACAACGCCACAGCACACAACCGCTACCCGATTCCCCACATACACGATTTTTCCATTCACCTCGCCAGAGCATGCATTTTTTCCAAAATAGACCTGGTTTGCGGTTACCACCAGGTCCTAGTGCGCGCGGAGGACTTACCCAAAACAGCGGTAATAACTCCGTTCGGCTTATTCGAGTTTCTGCGCATGCCATTCGGGTTAAAAGGAGTGGTACAGACGTTCTAGCGCATGATGGATGCAGTGCTGCGCAATCTCCCGTTCGTGTTCGTCTACCTGGACGATATCCTGGTAGCCAGTGTGTCCGAAGACGAACACGTAACCCACCTCAGAACGGTTTTCCGGAGGTTGGAAGAGCACGGGTTAATAATCAACCCGGCGAAATGCCAGTTCGGCGTGACGGAATTTGATTTTTTGGGGCACCGCGTCTCTCCAGAAGGAGCGATCCCGTTGCCCGACAAAATGCGCGCCGTGGCGAATTTTCCCCGGCCTCAGACGGTCAGGGCGTTGCAAGAATTTTTGGGGATGGTGAACTTTTATAACCGTTTCCTTCCCCGCGTGGCGCAGCTCATGCAACCATTGTACGCCGCGCTCAAGAGACGGAAACCCGCGGATGGGGTCGAATGGACCCCGGAGCGAGAGTGGGCATTCTCGGAGGTTAAAGCAGCCCTGGCAAACGCCGCACTGCTGGCGCATCCGGATCCGGCGGCCCGGATAGCGCTCACCACCGACGCTTCAGATGTGGCCATAGGGGCTGTCGTGGAGCAGCGCGTCGCTGGGGCTTGGCAAGCGCTCGCCTTTTTCAGCAGAACTTTGCACGACAGTGAACGTAAATACAGCGCGTTCGACAGAGAGTTGCTGGCTTTCCACCTGGCCATACGCCACTTCCAGTTCTGGCTGGAAGGGCACAGCTTCACCGCGTTCGTGGACCACAAGCCACTAACGTTTGCGATGGCCAAGGTTTCAGAACCGTGGTCGGGCCAGCAGCAGAGACAGCTGGCCGCAATCTCAGAGTTTACTACCGATATTCAGCATGTGTCGGGTAAACTGAACGTGGTGGCGGACTGCCTCTTGTGTGCCGTGGTGGCCCCGGTCTACGTGGGGATAGATTACGCAGCCATGGCCGCGGAGCAGATTAGCGATGCAGACGTGCGCACGCTCCAGTCTGGACCAACAGGGTTAAGGCTGGAGAGCAGGGTGCTACAAGACGGCATGCCCCCCCTAATCTGCGATGTCTCCACGGGATGCCCGCATCCGGTGGTCCCGGTCGCGTGGCGCCGCCCCGTGTTTGAGTCGGTTCACACTCTGGCACACCCAGGAGTGTGCGCGTCAGTCAAAATAGTGGGAGAGAAGTTCGTGTGGCTGAGCCTACGCAAACAAGTAAAAGAATGGGCTGCGGCATGCGTGGTGTGCCAACGAGCCAAGGTACACAGACATACGAAGGCTCGACCATGTTCACGTGGACCTCGTGGTCCCCCTCCCGCCATCACAGGGGTGCACGTACCTCCTGACAGTGGTGGACCGCACCACGCGCTGGCCAGAAGCAGTCTTGCTGGTGACAACCACGTCCGCAGACGTGGCATGCGCTTTTTTAACAGCATGGGTGGCGCGTTTTGGAGTCCCGTTGGACATTACGTCTAACAGGGGCCCTCAATTCGTTTCCGACCTCTGGTCCACGATGGCTCGCAGCCTGGGTGTTGCAATTCATTGCACAACCGCGTACAACCCACAGGCCAATGGGTTATCCACAGGCCAATGCGAGCGTTTTCATAGATCACTGAAAGCAGCACTCAGGGGTTCACTGACAGCTGCAAATTGGGTAGACAGGTTGCCGTGGGTTTTATTGGGGTTGCGCTCCATGCCAAAAGAGGATCTGGAAGCTTCCCCAGCAGAGCTTGTTTTTGCGCAGCCCCTACGGCTGGCCGGGGAATTTCTGCCAGCTAATCCTGCGCCGGATAGCTGCCCGTCTCAGCTTTTGCAGCGTAGTGCAGACACAGGCACGGTGCCGGGCCTAGCCCACCACTGTTTTCAGCGTGCTTTCGTGCCTAAAACTTTGAAGAACGCAGAGTTCGTGTTCGTCAGACATGACGCCCACCGCCCTCCATTGCGCCCACCCTATGATGGACCGTTCACAGTGCTGGAAACAAGGGATAAGCATTTTTTGCTAGAGTTGGGTGGTCGGCGGGAGAAAATTTGCATAGACAGACTCAAACCTGCCTTTGTAGCGGCGGACGAGCAAGTGCTGTTGGCTAGGGCCCCTCGGCGTGGAAGACCCCCACGGAGAGCTCCCCAGGGAAACGATTCACCAGGGCAGCCACACGGACAGACCGAAGTTCCCCCTCCCCTCGCCACGGCCCACTCGCAGTCAGACACACTCCCAGCACCCCCTCACCGGCACAGCAGCGCCACGGAGGCGGTAAACCCCAGTTACAGCAGATATGGGAGGAGACTGAAGCCAAAAGAGCGTGTGGACTGATGTTCTATCTAAGATGCTGGGGGGGGGCGGTGTGGGACCTTGGGGGAGTCAGATTATTTAGCATCTCAGACAGAGACAGTGAATAAGCATGGGAGAACAATGCCCAGGGAGTTCCTGGTGATATAGCAGGAAGGAGTCAGGGACATAGGGGGTTGAAGGCAGTGTAATGTAAATGTCATGCTGTGTGATGAGAAAATGCCACGTAAATGTGTGAAGAGGGAGCTGGGTGAAAAGGAGAGCTCGTGCGGAAATGATTCAGTCTTTTCTGTGCTTGAGAGATGTGAGTGTGTAATAAATCCGTCTGCCATAAACCTGCCTCTTTATTCACACACTCCACAGTGTAACACATCTCGTCAGGAGCTCAGGACAGTGTTGCCAGATGGGAAATGTTGAAGTATCGTACCAACGGCTTAAAATTATTGTATTTTGAGAAAAACTACCGTACACACCCAGTTTTCATTCTGACGTGACTCAGGACCATCTGCTTCAGTAACATGTTATCACAGATCATGCATATTACAGCCTATAACACAGTTTTACCTTTAAATAATCTTACAGATCGGTTAAAAAAAGGCACTTCTGCTTGTGTGGAGTATAGGATGAGCCTGTACTGAACAGCTCAAAATATCAGTTGTACTTAACTATCTTCTCTATGCCTTCTGTTGAATCATCATATATCAAAGTCTTGCCTCATAAATATTTTGAGAAGTACTCTGTTTATACATTAGGAATAAACAATCAATCCCCCCCATCATCATCATCATCATAGCAGTCTGTTGGGGGCGACAATAACTGTTTCATTTAGGTCTGATCAGATTCCTCAACGCAGCTCTGTAATTCGCCTTCCGCTGCCAGGAACACCTGACCTTGCTAACCTGGGCAACGTACGAGCCGGTATGAGTTGCTCTCTGACTGACCATTTCATGAAACTGCTTGCAAAATATTTGAGTACCGCTAGCTTTTGCTGGACTAGCGACACATTCTTGAGAGGTAAAACTACTACTAAAATGGGTTTACCATCAAGTCCCCCCATAACCAACTCGCCCCACAACAAACTCACCCTGGAAGCATATAAATGTAGGCTGTGTTAGATATTAAGTTGAGTGTACCAATATGGCGGCACCCTGGGTGTAGTGGGAGGTGACGCCCCGCCTTTCTGGTGGTGGCGTCACAGGGAGTATAAGAGGCCATGGCGGAAGAGGCTCTGCCTCTTTGCTGTGGACCCTTGACCTGAACGAAGCGACTCCTGTTTGGTTCCTGTTTTTTGTTAATCATTATCATAGCAAGTCTGTCGTGGGCAACAATGACTGTTTCATTTAGGTCTGATCAGATTCCTCCCCACAGCTCTGTCCTTAGCCTTCCGCTACCAGGAACTCCTGTCTATGTCCAACTTCTTCACGTTTCTTTTTACAGTGTCTTTTGACATAATGCACGGCTCAGGAGACACACACGCAGGCTCAGGGTAGATCCAATAGCTTTATTAACAACAAGTGTGTATGAGTGTGTGCGGCATGTGAATGTGTTGGTGGTGGCGTCTGCGTCGGGCACGGAGGCAGGAGGCCGTACAGCCGGACAACCCTATGGGAGAAGCAGAGGGAGAAGGGTAACGGGCACCACACCAACACAGGAGATATGAAAATGATGACTGGCTTACTTGGGAATGGCAGGTGGCTGGCACAGCAAGGGTGAAGCCCGGAAGACAGTGACCTGGAGCGCCCGGTGCAGCAGCGAAGGAACAGTGGCGGAGAGGAGTGGTCCGCCGCCGGGAAATCCACCTGTGCACAGGGGAGCAGACTAGGAGAAGAATGAGGTAAGAGATTCTTACTTGGATGTTTTGCTGAACGGTTGAGATTCCTTACAGCAAGAGTAGCGAGTGAAGACTGACGGCTTCAGGCCGAAGCCCAGGGCGAGGCGGCTTAAATCCTTCGCCGCTGATGAGGTGCAGGTGTGCGTGCAGCTGGCGCCGCAGATGGGTGGCGAGGCGTGACAGTACTCCCCCCTCTAGCAGCGCCTCCTGGCGATGGTTTCTCTGGGTGCGCTCGGTGGAACTCAGTAATGAGGGACGGGTCCAACACAAATGACGAGGGTACCCATTGCCGATGTTCAGGCCCATAACCCTCCCAGTCCACCAAGTACTGCAACCCGCGACCCCGGTGCCGGGAGTCCAGGATAGAGGAGACAGGCCAGGCCGGATGGCCATCAACCATCCGGGGCGCGGGCTGCGCAGCAGGAGGAGGGCAAAGGGGATCGGAGACTGCCGGCTTCACCTTGGAAACGTGGAAGGTGGGATGGATGCGGAGGGAGGGGGGAATAGCTACACGCACAGCCACCGGGTTGATAATCCTGGTGATGGGGTATGGGCCCATAAAACGCTGTGCCAGCTTCCTCCTCTCACCCTTTAAAATGACGTCCTGGGTAGACACAGACACGCTGACCCACCTGATACGCTGGGGCAGGACTTCTGTGCCGGTCCGCCGTGGATCTGTTGCGCTCTGCCGTGCGTAAAAGCGCATTGCGCGCCGACGCCCAGATGGAACAGAACTGCCTGAGGTGCGCCCGAACTGAGGGGACACTTACCTCACTCTCCTGAGCTGGGAAAAGAGGAGGGTCGTAGCCCAGGGACGCCTTAAAGGGAGACATCCCTGTGGCAGAAGAGCGGGCGGTGTTGTGGGCGTACTCAACCCAGGCGAGATGGTTACTCCAGGACGCAGGCTTGGATGCAGTGACGCAGCGGAGCGCAGCCTCCAGCTCCTGGTTGGTCCGCTCACACTGCCCGTTGGTTTGGGGGTGATGGCCGGAGGAGAGGCTTACCTTGGCTCCCAGGGCGTTGCAAAAGGACCTCCAAACCTCTGAGGAAAATTGGGGCCCCCGGTCCGAGACCACGTCCACCGGAATCCCGTGCAGCCTGACCACGTGTTGGACTAGGAGGTCCGCCGTCTCCAGGGCAGATGGAAGACCTCGTAGCGGGATGAAGTGCGCCGCCTTGGAGAAACGGTCTACGATGGTCAGGACAGTGTCGAAGGTGTTAGAGACTGGGAGTCCGGTGACGAAATCCAGGGGGATATGCGACCAGGGCCTGTCAGGGACGGGCAGAGGCTGGAGCAAACCCGCTGGAGGGGCATTACCTGATTTACTGGTGGCACATACAGGGCAGGCCCGGGCGTAGCGGGCAGCGTCCTTCCGCAGGCCCGGCCACCAGAAGGACCGTTGAAGAAGGTCGATCATCCGGGAGGAACCAGGGTGGCAGGTGAGCTTAGATGTGTGCAGCCAGTGGATGACCTCCCCCCGAACCGTGGATGGCACAAAAAGCCTCCCCTCCGGTCCGCCGCCAGGGTCAGGTTCCAATTCCTGCGCCTTCCGGATCTTACTTTCTATGTCCCAAGTGACGGCTCCCACAATGCACGACCTGGGCAGGATGGTGTGGACCGTGTCCTCAGACGTCTCAGGGGCAAATTGCCTAGAGAGGGCGTCGGGCAGGCCGTTCTTGGAGCCAAGCCTGAAGGTGATGTTAAAACGGAACCTGGCAAAGAACAAGGACCAACGCGCCTGGCGGGCGTTCAGACGTTTGGCAGATCTTAAGTATTCCAAGTTCTTGTGGTCAGTCAGGACCACGAACGGCAGGTCCGCCCCCTCTAGCCAGTGACGCCACTCCTGCAGCGCGAGCTTGATGGCGAGGAGCTCTCTGTCCCCCACGTCGTAGTTCCGTTCTGCCGGGGACAAGCGCCGAGAGAAGAAAGTGCAGGGCCGTTTGACTCCGTCATCTGGCGACCGCTGAGATAGAACCGCCCCCACTCCCGTGTCCGAAGCATCCACTTCCACGATGCATTGCAGCGACGGGTCGACTTGGCTAAGGACCCGGGAGGAGGAGAACTCCGCCTTCAGCGCCTGGAAGGCAGCTGCGGCCTCTTCGGTCCACCGGAACGGGACCTTAGGGGACGTGAGGCGGGTCAGAGGGCCGACGACGGTGCCAAAATTCGGGACGAAGCGGCGGTAGAAGTTTGCAAACCCAATAAATTGTTGCACCTGTTTCCTTGATGTTGGTGTAGGCCATTCCACCACTGCCTTCACCTTCACTGGGTCCGGAAGCACCTGATCGTGGGAGATGACGAACCCGAGGAAGGACGTAGTCTTAGCGTGGAATTCACACTTTTCTGCCTTCACATACAACCGGTTCTCCAGCAGCCTTTGGAGGACCCGCCTCACATGGACCCGGTGCTCGTCCCTGGATTTGGAGAAGATGAGGATGTCATCCAGGTAGACGAACACAAATAGGCCGATGAAATCCCGGAGGACGTCATTTATTAGGTGCTGAAAGACGGCTGGAGCATTGGTCAACCCGAACGGCATCACCAGGTACTCGAAGTGGCCGTTCGGGGTACGGAAGGCTGTCTTCCACTCATCTCCCTCCCGGATCCGGACGAGGTGGTATGCGCTGCGTAAATCCAGCTTGGTGAACCAAGTCGCCCCCTGGAGGGAGTGGAAGGCGGTGTCCATAAGTGGCAGGGTGTAGCGATCCTTCTCCGTGATATCATTCAGGGCGCGGTAGTCGATACAAGGACGGAGAGAACCGTCCTTCTTGCCCACGAAGAAGAATTCTGCGCCTAATGGTGATGACGAGGGACGGATAATTCCAGCACTCAGCGATTCCTTGAGGTAGGAATTCATAGCCTCCTTCTCTGGCGCCGACAGGCTGTAGAGTCGCCCAGAGGGTAAGGGTGCCCCCTGGCGGATGTTTATCGCACAGTCATAGGGCCTGTGTGGAGGAAGAGACATCGCCTTGGACTTGCTTAAAACCATACCCAGGTCGTGAAATTCTGATGGCACCAGGGAGAGATCCGGGGGCGCAGCGTCCATAGGAGTTGGAGAAGAGGACGGAGAGCAGGCAGTGGATTGCAGGCAGGTGCTCATGCAGAAGGAACTCCATGCCGATACCCTGGCGGACTTCCAATCCAGGATGGGGTTATGGAGGCGAAGCCAGGGGTACCCCAGGATGACGGGCGACACAGAGTTGGGGAGGACGTAGAAAGTGATTTCCTCCCGGTGGTTCCCAGAGATGATCACAGGTACAGGGACGGTCTGGTGTGTGACTCTCCCCAGGGAGACATGGGAGAGGTTGACCAGGGCGAGAGGGGATTTGAGGGCTTGGCAACGGATGCCCAATCGGGTTGCCAGGCTTTGTGAAATAAAGCTGCCCTCCGCGCCCGAATCCACCAGTGCGTGGGTGAGGTGCCCAGTGGGGTTGTAACAAAACCGGATGGGCAGCTTCAATTGGGAGAGGGGATTTAACCGATTGACGTCCGCGAGGCCCCCTACAGTGACTCGCGGACCCCGCCGTTTGGCTTCTGTGGGCAAAGCTCCACCGTGTGTTGGCTGTCTCCGCAATACATGCAGAGACCCAACTCACGGCGGCGTTGTCTCTCCGCAGGGGGGAGCTTTGTCCAGCCCGTCACCATCGGCTCCGACTCCTTGGGGCGCGATGGTGGCGGCAACGCCAGGGGGCGAGCTTGGGACAGGCGCGACGAGGCACCACGAGAGCGAGAAGAAGACGACTTCCGCTCCGAGGTGCGCTCACGCAACCTGTTATGCAGGCTGATGGCTAGGGACGTTAGCTCCGCTAAAGTCTCCGGGATGTCCCGCCCAGCCAGTTCGTCCCTCAGACTATCATTGAGACTGCGGAGGAAGAGGCTGCAGAATGAACGTTCATCCCAGCCAACCTCCTCCGCCGCTACCCGGAAGTCGATTGCGTAATCAGCTGCCGACTGGCTTCCCTGCTGGAGGCTGAGAAGCCGATCGACCTGAACGCTCTCAGTACGAGAATGATCAAAGACTTCCAGGAACTGTCTCACGAATTGGCCATAGGTGAGGGTGGCGTAACTGGGCCTCGCCATTATGGCGTAAGCCCAAGTAAGCGCTCGCCCCTCCAGGAGATTCCCTATGTAACCAATTCGGCTATGGTCTGAGGGAAAACCTCTGGGCACACGGTGGAACACGGACTCACATTGCATTATAAACCCCCGTGCTCCGCCGAGCTTACCGCTAAAGCGGGCGGGGGTCGGAATGGGTGTGAGCCGAACCGGTGCCACCGGAGCAGGCTGGACGGCCGCTGGAGCAGCAGGAGCCACGCCGCCCTGACGAGCCGGGGGGAACGGCTGTTGGGGGTCCAAGCGGTCCAATCGGTTAGTGATGATGGATAATTGATTTAGAATCACCTGTTGCTGGTGGGCTATTAGGTCCACTCGAGCCTCGAGGGTGGAAAGTCGGCGTGTGAGCCCGCCGTCTGCCGAGCCGCTCTGCTGAAGCCGTACTGACATAATGCACGGCTCAGGAGACACACACACAGGCTCAGGGTAGATCCAATAGCTTTATTAACAACAAGTGTGTATGAGTGTGTGTCTGCGGCATGTGAATGTGTTGGTGGTGGCGTCTGCGTCGGGCACGGAGGCAGGAGGCCGTACAGCCAGACAACCCTATGGGAGAAGCAGAGGGAGAAGGGTAACGGGCACCACACCAACACAGGAGATATGAAAATGATGACTGGCTTACTTGGGAATGGCAGGTGGCTGGCACAGCAAGGGTGAAGCCCGGAAGACAGCGACCTGGAGCGCCCGGTGTAGCAGCGAAGGAACGGTGGCGGAGAGGAGTGGTCCGCCGCCGGGAAATCCACCTGTGCACAGGGGAGCAGACTAGGAGAAGAATGAGGTAAGAGATTCTTACTTGGATGTTTTGCTGAACGGTTGAGATTCCTTACAGCAAGAGTAGCGAGTGAAGACTGACGGCTTCAGGCCGAAGCCCAGGGCGAGGCGGCTTAAATCCTTCACCGCTGATGAGGTGCAGGTGTGCGTGCAGCTGGCACCGCAGATGGGCGGCGAGGCGTGACATCTTTAAATCTGAGTCTTGGTCTACCCTGATTGTGTTTGCCCTCGCATAACTGTGAGTAGAGTAACTGCCGAGGGAGACGCTGGTGGTCCATCCTCTCAACATGTCCGAGCCATCTCAGGTCCATCTGTATTAGCATGTTCTCCATTGATGGTAGACCAGCTTGTTTCGACACTTCTATGTTATCTTGTCTTTCCATGATGTTCATTATGGCTCAAAGGTGTCTCATCATGTACGCGTGGAGTTTCTTCACCTGCACTCTGTTGACAGTCCAGGTTTCAGCACCGTACAATAGAGTAGCCAGTACTGTCGCTCTGTACACTTTGCATTTCACACGGATAGACACGTCAATTGTTCCATAGTCTCTCCCTCAAGTTTCCAAACACAGCGCTGGCTCTTCCCTATCTGAGAGATAGTTCATCCTCCAGCCTAGCATTCTCTGAAACAGTACTCCCTAGATACCTGAAAGTCTTGCGCTTGACTAGTGGCTCTGTACCAATGCTGATCTCTTCTGGTAGTGATGTTGACAAATGGAACTTTGGTGGTTGATAAAGGCACTCTGTCTTCTTGATGTTGATTTTGAGGCTGAATTGGCTAGCTGCTCTTGCAAATTTCTCCACTAAAGATTGCATATCTTCCACACTGTGTGCAACTAGAGCACTGTCGTCGGCAAAGAGCATTTCTCTTACTGCCTTTATCAATGTCTTACTCTTGGCTTTAAACTGTGCCACATTGAACAAGTCTTCTTCTTTCCTTGTTTGAATGTATACTCTTCTGAAGTGTCTTTGAAGGCCACCTCAAGCATGGCTGCCAGATATAGCGAGAAGAGTGTGGGTGCCAGCACACACCCTTGTTTCACCCCATTGCTTACTGAAAAGTCTTTAGATACTGAACCACTCATTGCCACGTTTGCTTGCATACCTGTATGGAGTGCCTTGATCAGGCTGACAAACTTCTCTGTACAGCCATATTTCTTGAGTACCTGCCAAAGTCCTTGTCGCGAAACAGTATCGAAGGCTTTACTGAAGTCTATGAAGACTACATAAAGCGGCATGTTCTGTTCGATACACTTTTCTTGAGCCTGTTTCAAGCAGAAAATCATGTCCATTGCGCTTCTTCCACTTCTAAAGCCACACTGGATTTCCGGTAGTACATTCTGCGAGATGTGTTCATTGAGTCTGTTCAGTAGTACACGTGAGAGAATCTTACCAACAGTGGCTAGCAGTGATATACCTCGGTAATTTCCATAATCTTTCCTGTCACCTTTCTTGAACAAAGGCACAATACTTGCATCCTTCCA